>MAPW01000038.1:0-246985 GCA_001689995.1 Tilletia indica | reverse complement strand
TCCTAAGACTCGCTCCCGAACTGCGACGGGCCAGCCAGCCGTGACGACACTGCAGAGGAATGCACAGAGCGCTGGACGCGTTGAAGCCGAGAACTTGGTGGAGGAATTGAGGATGGCGGTCAGGTGCGCGTCGGAGGGTAAGGTGAGGAGACGATTGTATGTAGTCTTGTCGACGACGGCGTTGCTTTCGGTGACCTTTGACCCTTGTTGAGCAGCAGCTTGAGCCTCGTGCCGCCGCCGTTCCGCTCGTGCTCTGGAGCGTTCATCGTCAAAGAGACCGTTAGTCTCTTCATCTTCCTCCTGATCGGCGTTTGTAGGCTCAACCTTCACTTTCCCCTTCGTGTTGCTAGCTTTCTCTGGCTTTGACGGACCCAGGAAGACGTGGGCTGGCAGCTCGTTTTGCATGAGGCGCAGAGCTTCGAGGTAGGTGCAGAGTTGGGACCCGGTGTTGAACATGGAGACGCGTCTTGCGCCTCCACCGACGACCATGATGTTCGCAAGAAGGTGGGGAGAGGAGAGGATGGAGGGCTGTGAGGATTCGGACAGGGAAATTATGGCGGCAAGAACCTCTTCGAATGGCGTGGTTGTCACGAGTTGCGTGAGCGATGGTAGAGGGATTCGATTCGGTAGATGTGGCGTCGAGAGGATACTGATGGTGAATTGCTGAAGTGCCTGCTCTCTCTGCGTCGCAAAATTTGAAGGTGTGAGAATCTTGAGGGGCATCAGGGCGACATCGATGATGAGCTTGACGGGCGGCGACGCTTTTTGCTGTGCGGGGATCGAGGCAAGTAATGCGGACAGTGTCGAATGCAGACCATCGGAGATCAACATTGAAGCGATGTTGGCTGTGGAATCTTGTTGCAGTAAAGTCGCTAAGCTCTGTAGAAGCACTTCCGACGGGGCCAGGGTGGACGGTTGCGCTGGCTGACACGCCAACGCCGACAGAGCAGCGAGAAGTCCATCGAGGAAGTTGCGAAGTAGTTGCGGCGGGAGGCCCAACGCTATAAGTACATGAAGAAGTCAGCATCTTGAGGCATTGTGGGAGCAGAGCATCAATCGAAAGTGGAGGACAACTTACCGACGAGTTGAGGTCGGGACGGCATCAAGGTTAGGACCTTGCATGCGCGAACCAGCAGTCCGATGTCTGCAGATGACAGCCGAGAACGCACTCTCCGCTTGACCACATCCGCATGACTTTCCTTGAGCGCATGTCTTGCTGCGAAGCCAGCGCCGGTCGCGTACGTCACCAAACGGACAGCTCGCTGGATATCAGCAGTGGAACCCGCTTCGAGCTCCATGAGAGCCGAATTTGCGTCCTGATGCCATCGATCCAGCTGCGCCAGTCGAGCGCAATGAGAGCGCCATGTCGCCTGTATGCGGCGCGCCGATGCTTCGTGTCTGCGCTGCTGTTCTCGTTGTGCGCGCTCTGCTCGTGCTGCCGCTGCGAGTTGTGCCTGTGAGCGTGTGGCTCCTGCAGATGCGCCTCCGAGGTCTATGTGTCGCTTTGGGGCGGTGGATCCTGTGAAGTTGAAGTCAGCCATTTGCACGGCTGCTGTCGTGCGTGAGGATCTGGATGAGAATGTGTTGGGAGATGGAGAGGGATGGTGGACGAGCAACACAATTTCAGCTGAGCATCTTCGAAGGCAGGACTCGTCATCGCATCGCCGTCTTCTCTGAAGGCAGCCACATGCAGGCGCGGATAAATGCAGCAAAGTCCATCACCTTCAGCGCATTTTTGAGGTCGTACAGAAGCCAGAAGCTGGGTTGGAAGAAGCCTGAACGCGCCTTGTAGATTGCGGAAATGACAGACGCAAACGCACACGAAGCTCTTCTCAGCGCCGTGGCTGCCCAGCTGGAGGCCATCCGAGGCGCCGGCGACAACAAGAGCAGTCAGCGCTCCGACCCTTTCGCGCAGTCCTCATCTTCAGTAGCGCGCACAGGTCCATATTCCCCGGAAGAAGCCAGAGACGCACTCGTGAAGCGTTTCCTCACCCCACGCAATGAGCTCGACGCGGAATGGCTGGGGCAGTATCAGCAGTGAGTGGTCCACAACACCGTGCCCCTCTTGCGTGTAAGAAAGCTGTCAACTGAATTACCTTGGGCGAATTGTTAGACACTGGCCGCGGGAGCCCAATCTGCATTCACTGCTATGGCTCGCCCCGACCGCCTCAAGCACTGCGCTTGAATTCGTACGCGCTGGTCTGGACGGCCGCATCGTGGGCTACCGAGAAGTCACTCGGTCCGGAAGCTCCCTGACGGGCGGAGGCATCGGTGATGCCAAGACGAGCACATCGATGCTACGAGCGCCGGCAGGCAACACGAGCTTCGTTCGAGGACGCAGTGGACAGGTTCCTTTTGCGCCTGGCGGACTCGAAACCGAAGTACTGAAGCAACCGGACGAGGACGAGCTGGACGAGTCGCTCGAAGCAGGCGATGCGGACGGCGATGCAGAAAAGAAGGATGCACTGTCAAAGGATGTGGAGCGCCTGGAAACGATGCTCATCGGGGAGAGGAAAGGTATGTCTAATTCCTCTCGTGTAACTACGTGGAATACAGCTAAGTATCTATCACTGTTCAGGTCTGAGAACGATTCCACCGGGCTTCGTGCGAGGACTTGGTTTCGAAGATGAGGACGATGACGAGGGTAAGTGGTCCGCTTCAGGGTGTCGAATTCGGGCTTACTTCACACTGATAGAGGCATCATGCATCCTCGCAGACGAGACCTTGCTCGACGAAGACGACGATCCAGAAGCAAACTCCAAGCTTCGTGCGACTGCTCCCGCGTACAGACCCACGGGCGCTTTCGCCCCTGGTGCAAAGGCAGTGAGTGTGTCCGCGGAACATCAGATTGTGTTCTGTCATTGACGTCTTCTCGGGCATTTCAGACTCGCTTCGGTGGAATGGACGACGACGAAGATGGTCCCCCTGCAGAGGGAATAGAGGCGGATCTGGAAGAGTTGCTCCCCAAAGGTGTAAGTGCTCAAACACTGGTATGCTTCACAGCCGGCCGGAAGTACTCATTTGCGTTCTTTGTTCTCATCAGCGCCCATACGCTACCCACTCTGCACGGACTAGGCTGAACGTGCCGGTAAAGCGTGACTGGGCACACGTAGTTGATGTCAATCAAACCTTGACCAACTTCCAAGAGCTGGTGCCGGATATGGCGCATAAAGTGCGTGCAAGATACCTCAGCTTATCAGAATAACTTGAGCTGAACATGTCTTTTCTACCTCACAGTATCCTTTCGAGCTGGACAACTTCCAGAAAGAAGCAGTCTATCACCTTGAGCAGGGTGACAGTGTCTTCGTCGCGGCACACACCTCGGCCGGAAAGACTGTGGTCGCTGAGTATGCGATAGCGCTGGCGATGAAGCACATGACAAGGTCAGTCCTCGATGACGAGTAAGGTTGATACATCTCTGCTCACCTCATTTTTTTCGTTTGCGTAGGTGTATCTACACGTCGCCGATCAAGGCCCCGTCCAACCAGAAATTCCGACTTCAAACAGACTTTCGGTGCTCAAAACGTTGGTATCCTGACGGGTGATGTCCAGATCAACCCTGAAGCTCCTTGTCTCATCATGACAACGGAGATTCTCAGAAGCATGCGTGAGTCGGACTGCTCTATCATTTGTTTGCGCTCATCAGAGTGCTGAAGTCTCTTCCATTTCGTAGTCTATCGTGGTGCGGATCTGATTCGAGACATAGAGTTTGTGATCTTCGACGAGGTGCACTATGTCAACGATCTAGAGGTGAGCGTGTCCAAGGGAGGCACTTCGACGTCGTAGGTACGATCTGAATCTTTTTCCCTTCTCTTCGTAGCGTGGCGTTGTCTGGGAGGAAGTAATCATCCTGTGCCCCAGCCACATCAACCTGATTCTTCTCTCGGCCACTGTGCCAAACACCAAAGGTATGAGGAGTGCTGATCATAAAAGTCTCCTTTGATGTGCAACTGAAACTGACAGTCTGGTCTACGCAGAATTCGCTGACTGGGTCGGTCGGACGAAAGAAGAAGGACATCTATGTAATCTCCACACCCAAGCGACCCGTCCCCTCGAGCACTTCCTCTATGCCGGAAAAGAACTCCACAAGATTGTTGATGCCAACGGTCAATTCCAAACAGGCGGCATGCGAGACGCCGGCGAAGCACTCAAACGACGACAGGACAAAGAACGCGAAGCTGCAGGTCTCTTACCACTCAACCATCCTGCTGCTCGAGGTGGAGCTGCTGCGGGACAACGTGGAGGTGCGAGAGGTGGGAGGGGCGGGCGGTGCTGCTGGAGCCAACTCTCGGGGAGGAGGACGGGGAGCCATGCACGCTGCTCGTGGTGCGATCCACAACGCTGTCGGCGGCGGTGGTCGTGGTAGCCACTCCAACAGCAATACAGGCGGACGGGGCGATAAACAAGTCTGGGTCCATCTCATCGGATTGCTACGCAAGAAGGAGCTGCTGCCGGTGGTCACTTTCGTTTTCAGCAAGAAGAGATGCGAGGAGTATGCGGGTAGTATGCCGAATACTGATTGTGCACTGCGAAGGAGAAGGGCGAGGTGCATATCGTGATTGAGAAGAGCTTGACGAGATTGAAGGGTGAGTACATTGGGAGTGTTTCTAGGGCCGTGCTCACTTTGCACTGATACTCGATCCATTCTTCTTTTCAGGCTCCGACAAGAAGCTGCCACAGATCCTACGCATGCGAGAGCTTTTGAGTCGAGGCATCGGCGTGCACCACGGAGGCCTTCTTCCGATTGTGAAGGAGGTGGTCGAGATGTTGTTCCAGCGCGGCTTGGTCAAGGTCCTCTTCGCCACAGAGACGTTTGCCATGGTAAGCCGTTTGTAGTCCTCGACTCGAAGACACATCTAATCCTCCTGTCATTGTCTTGCAGGGAGTCAACATGCCCGCTCGCTGCGTTATCTTCTCAAATACGCGGAAGCACGATGGTCGTGGTTTCAGAGATCTTCTTGCTGGAGAGGTGAGTCACAGTCTCCGTTGAACCCTGTCCAACTCCGAGGCTGATTTCATACTCTTCCTTGTGTCAGTACACCCAAATGGCTGGTCGAGCCGGTCGTCGTGGACTGGATACAACGGGAGTCGTGATCATCAATTCTTCAGATGCGCTGCCGGAGGTGAGTGAAGGAGATCATCAACATTCACATGCTTTGTCTTTCTGACAGCTTCTATGACTCCCTTACCAGTCCGGACCGCTCCAGACAATGCTCCTAGGTCAACCGACAAAGCTTCAGTCTCAATTCCGACTGACGTACAACATGATTCTCAACCTGCTCCGCGTCGAAGCTCTGAAGGTCGAGGAGATGATCAAGCGATCATTCTCAGAAAATGCGTCACAGAAGATGCTTCCGGACCAACAGAAGAAGGTGAAGGACATCGAACGGCAGTTGAACAAGTTGGCTAAAGTAGCCGATCCGGAGTGGGAAGCGGAGTTGGAACGATTTCATGACTTGTGCTATAGCGCGGACATATCCAACCAGGGTATGTTGCAAGTTGCGCTGGACCAGCAACAGGGCAGCAAGAACATGGCGCCGGGACGGATTGTGCTGTTGAGGGATCATGTGAGCTCGCTCCCTTCCTGCCATACTGCTCTCGCGACATTCCTACTAATGCACTTCTCTGCGGCCCACGCAGCACTTTGAGAATGATGGAGCGGTCATTGTCAAACAGATCAATAGCCGACTTTTCCTGGCGTTGGCTGCGGTTACTTCTGAACGGAAGTCGAAGAGTCTGGGTGAGTAGATTGCGTCCTGCTACTGTAACTTCTCACCCGCTCACCCATTCGTTCGTTCTGCTTCGGCCACGCGTGCAGACGTTCCTGAGAACTCGAAGCCGCCGTTGTGGAACCCAACCCTGAAGGGTCGCAACCTGGATGACCTCGTCTATGACCTCGTAGAAGTACCGCTCACAAGTATCGTCATGGTCACCAAGCAGCTGGTGAAGGTGAGTGTTCGTTCCACAACAGCCTCTGCCTTACCTACGTACTTACCCTGCCACCTCATCGCAGATCGAACCATCCATGATAATGGCCCATCGCATCTCAGCTATGCAAGGTGCTGTCAACGCCATGGTGCCTTTCCTTGTGGAATGGTCGGAGCAGGGCGTCATCCCGGAAGTGGAGTGGTCCAAGCTTCGCAAACTCGATTTCCAAGAAGCGCTGCGCGCTCGAGACGGCTACATCTCCAAGATCGCTCAGCAATCGCACATTCTGGAAGTAGAAGACTTCGCCAAAGATGTGAGTACCTCTCTCTTTCAGAAGGTCAGGGTGGACGGAAAACTGACTATGTTCTACACTTCGGCTCTTCAAAGTACCTGACTGTGGACAAACGAAAGCGTCTACAACGAGAGATCGCCTCCCTCCGGATGAGCATTTCCGACCAGAATCTCGAGCTCCTACCAGACTACGAACAACGCATTCAAGTCCTCAAGACTCTCCGCTTCGTGGACCCCCTCAACGAGAGCGTCCTGCTCAAGGGTCGGGTCGCGTGCGAGATCAACTCGGTCAACGAGCTCGTCCTGACTGAGCTCATCTTGAACAACGTCTTTGCGGCTTATCAACCGGACGAGGTCGTAGCGCTGCTGAGCGTGTTTGTGTTCCAGGAGAAGACGGACGTCATGCCGGAGCTGAATGAGAAGCTATCACAGGTATGTCGTTTGGAGCTATTCGAATTGGAGATATACATCAAGCTGAACTACTGAACTTGTTCAATCACAGGGCTTCGCTACTATTCTGGCGACAGCTGAGCGGGTGGCTGCGATCGAGGCCGAGAACTCGGTCATCCAGCCAGACTTCTCGAACCTACTCAAGCTCGGACTCGTCGAAGTTGTGTACGAATGGGCCCGTGGCATGGTCAGTCTGGATCAATCCTTCCCCTCATTCCCTGCTCATCGATGGCGTACGTTGCTGACATTGTCCTGACACTCGCCCGGCTCCCTATACCTCAGTCTTTCGACAAGATAACGGATCTGACGGACGTGGCGGAGGGTACAATCGTGCGGTGCATCACCCGTCTGGACGAGACTTGCCGCGAGGTACGCGATGCGGCACGAGTGATTGGAGATGCTGATCTGTTCAAGAAGATGGAGGAGTGTCAAGGTCTGATCCGGTGAGTCGATCATATGCTCCATTGCATGCGTACTGTGGCCGTCTTTGCTGAACATGGCCCCTCCGAACTTCGATCTCAGCCGCGACATCGTCTTCGCTGTGAGTCTCTCTCCACAGGCTCCATCCTTTGCCATACGAGCTAATGTGCTGACCTACTCTGACTCTCTGATCTCACGCTACAGGCAAGCTTGTACTTCTGACATCGTCACTGCTTCATGCAACCCAATCTCAGGCGTTCAACATTGGATTTTCGATTGCGATTCTGGGAGAGGTGTCGATGAATGCGACTGGAGAAGTGACTTCACTTTTTTGATCTTGTTTTGGAGCTCTTGAGGTTTGAAAGGTGTCGATGATGCGAGAATGTTTTGGGAACTCTTGAGGCTTGCTTGCGTCTCGTTTGATTCTGATTCGATCTAGGTGTAAGGAACCTATGCTCCTTCTATCCGCTTCGATGTCGATGATGAACTTCATCGTCAATCCATCGGCTCCGGCTTGACCCTGAAGCTGCTTTCGGAGGAAGGACCGGCCTGCTGCTGAGTCGAACTGGCTCGTTGAGAAGGACTGTCCTGAGGAGCTCGAGCTCCCATATCGTCGTCCTCGCTGTCGTCGTCGTTGTCTCCCGCAGCGGCCACTGCTCCCGTTGCTACCCTCTCCCCTTCTCCTGACGTCGCCTGACCACCTCCACTCTGTCCACCCAACGTTTGCCGCAGTTCCTCCGGACCCAATACCACCAGCGCCTCCAGCAGATGATGAAGGTCATCTCTTGTTTGTTTCCCCGTCAGCAGTGCCAGCTGAACGAGGCTTTCCGTCTCCTTCCATTGCTTGACGTAAAAGTCGATGTACTTCTGAGATTGGGAAAGTACGTGTGCGACGTCAAGGAGATCCGCTCCGACGCAATCGATCCGGCGAGCCATTGTGTGTGGGTCGTTGGCTGGGGTCGGACTGAAGAAGGGTATGACAGCCGGGAGAGTCTGGGTTTCGACCCTTTCGCTGGTTGCTTGCTCGCCGGTGGATGAAACAGGAGCGCGATTCCTCAAAGTTTCCACGTCAGCTTGGCGGAGATGTTGATGAAGCGGGTGGGTGGGGTCGAAGGGGATGAACTGGAAGACTCCATGTTCGGATTGTGTTCCCCGCCTGGCCGCCGCGAAGAGCATCGCCAGATGGGTTTTCGAAAGTCTCTTGACAGCAGGCTCGTCTTCGAGCGCAAGGACGGGTTCATGTTCCGGAAGAGATCGACCAGTCGTCCGCTGAAGGGGGGGCGCCGAGCTGGAACCGGGACCGCTCCAGCTGCCCGGATGGAAACCGCTTTCCGAGAGCTCCGCGGCGCGGAGGAGCCAGTCGTGGAGAGATGAAGTCGCGTTTTGGAGGTTATAGATGTGGTCCTTCATCTTCTTGACCTCCTTCTCCTGCTGCTCCAGTCGTTCACTGAGCTCCAGCATGTAGATTGTCGACACGTTCGGCTTCTGTTCCGCGTTGACGTCGTCGCTGTCCTTCATGCCGCCCTCTGCGTCTGCATCGATCGCATCGTCAGCTCCTGCGTTCGAATCCGACGGTCGGAAGAGGGGAGCCCAGCTACGACCACTCCCACCTGCATTGCTGCCGCCGAAGGAGAGGAAAAGAGCGCGCAAGGAAGCAGCGCATCGCTCCTCAGCCTCTTGCTGCGCCGCCTCCGCCAGCTTTACGCGCTGGGCCAGGAGGTTGTATTGCTGCTCCTTTTGTTTCCGTTGTGCTGGGTTGTGGCGAATCGAGGACTCCAGCTGGCGAAGCTCTGTCTTGGTCTGCTTGACTGTCTGAATGCTGGAGGAGACCGTTGCGTTCAGACGGGTGTAGTTGAGGAACGGATCTGAGGATTGAGGCGCATCAGCGGCGGCCGAGGAAGCTGCAGCTCCGGAAGACGACATGGTGCTGACTGCTGGACGCGAGTGAGGTGTAGAGAGAGCAGAAGGAGAGTAGAGAGAGAGGAAGATGGAGAAGAGAGCTGAGGGAGAACTGGAGTGGGATGCTGTGGGAGATGCTGGGTGAAGGAGGTGATGAGCAGCAAGGAGGTGAGTGAAGATCGACCAGAGCAACAAGCATTCTGCGACAGTCAGCAGTCTTCCTTCCTTCTCCCCGACATCCGAAGCCGTGTTGCATGATGAAATGAGGCGACGATCTGCAACCTTTCATTCTCCAACTCATCCTGCTTCCAATTGTCTCATCAAGATCGACGTCGAGGTGGATGAGGTCAAGGCTGCAAAGTGGAAGACAAAAGCGCAGGAGAACGACAACCACGAACAGAGCGCCACCAACAACAGTCGAGCCCAATAACGAGAAGCAGACACATACTCAGCTTGCAGGCCATGGCGCCCCTTCCATCCTTCCTGGTGCGACTGGCGAGCGCGTTCGCAGCAGAACACATCACTCAGAGGGTAAGTTTCTGACCCCCTTTTCTCTCTCTCTCTCATGGCTCCTCATACGCATGGCTGATCATCTGTCTCAATGTTACAGCTTGTGGCAAGCCCGGCCTTCAATCGGATGATAGCTCGAATGCTGCATGAGGCCGATCATCTTCCACATCGAATCAATGGTCGACCAGTGCCGCCTTGGAACCCTCCTGTGGATTCCCAGTTCGATTTGCCACAATCCGACCATGGGGAGCCACACGACGAACCAGATCCTTTCGCGAAGAAGCAAGCAGGCGCCCAAAGACCAACAGCATCGTCAGCATCAACATCAACATCACAAGACTTCGACTCGGCCGCGGGTGGATTCCGTCCCCGCTCCAAGTTACGGAGCATATATGGCGACGAGGCCAGAAGATCTTTCGCCTGCCGACCAGACACATACCGGCCAATCATCACCATCATCTTCGCGGCCGCCTCCTGAGGAGAGCCAATCCGAACGACTCGCACGGGAACTGCGCGAGCTTCAAGATCAACTGCGAGGCAAGTCATAACGGGGGAGACGACTTCCGCCCTCGCAAGTGTTTGTCAGCCTCTCCGACTCAGACAGCATTCAGATACACGCATACACGATGTGTGCCTCCCCACCATTCATACTTAATCGTCACACTTCGCTTCGATGTCCTGACGCAGGTTCCCAGGAAGTGCGTGTTGTCTATGCCAGAAAGCTCCTCCTTTCAAATAACTTGAAGAG
This sequence comes from Tilletia indica, assembly GCA_001689995.1. Taxonomy (NCBI): domain Eukaryota; kingdom Fungi; phylum Basidiomycota; class Exobasidiomycetes; order Tilletiales; family Tilletiaceae; genus Tilletia; species Tilletia indica. The sequence goes on along the minus strand of MAPW01000038.1, from coordinate 236,739 downwards.
GAGTAAGTGTTATTCCAACGAGGAAGGAAAGAAGTGAAGTGATATGGTAAGGATAAAGAAACAGGAGTGGAAAAGGGGGGGCTGGAGATTGTCCATCAGAAAAAACGACCCCAACGAAAGAGGGGACGAAGGGAGAGGCGCGTCTCGTCCCCGCTGCCCCTCCTTCGATTCAACAAACACCCCCCTCCTAAGTGTGACACTGACCGAGCGATCACTTGGTAGCCAGCCGCCGCTCCTTGTTCTGACGACTGTTCACAAAGTCCGGCGACGTAAGCGTCATCTCAGGCGAACCATACAACGCCCGATCAACAGCCTCCACACCGAGCATGAACGAGTGATCCTGGTTCCCGACCTCGTACTTCCACGAGCCGAACCGACCTCGACTCAGGATGTCGTACTCGTCCACCAAGGTAGGCAGCACCGAGTCCAGAGCGGCGTCGCGGCCGAGGGAAGGAGTCGGGTAGCCGTGTTCGAAGCAGCGGTGGTAGGTTGAGACGATCTCGTCCTCGGGCTTCATGAGGGAGGTGGCGATGCAGCCCTTGATGGTCTCTTCCAGGATGGTCTGCATGTTGACGGGCTTCAGGTGCGATTCGGAAACCTCCATCACTATTAACATGTAAAGGATCGACCGTCAGCAATAGTTCTTCTCTCGCGAGCCTACGAGTCAAGACGCGTCACGTCCAAATCCAACGAGCAAAACTCACTCAGCGACCAGTATGGACCTTCCCGAGCCGACTTGTCGGGGGTGCCATGAGCGGGATCCGCGTATTGAATGGTAGCAAGCTTAGCATCCTTCTGCGGGCAGTTGTTGGGCGAGTAATTGCTGAAGATGGTCGCCCGGTAGAAAGGCGAATCATCCTCAGGGAAGTACAGCCAGCACTTGTCACCGATCCGAGGAGGGAGGACACCACGGATACCGATACCGATAACGTGGGTGGACGAGTAGATCAACCCCTCGCGCACAGCGGCCTTCATGACACCGTGCGATTTGGCCTCAACGTTCTCCAAGTTGTTGACCAGGAAGTCGAGCTCCATCGTCGAGATCAGGTGCTTGTACTGCACAGTGCTGCCATCCTCCAGACGAGCGAGGTGACCCTTGGCATCAATCTTGGCGACGCGCTTCTTGAAGAGGAGCTTGTCTGAGGGCAACGTCTTGGCAACAGCCTTCCAGATTCCACCCGTCCCGTCAAAGGCGGGGAATTTGAAGGTGGCGTTGGGTCCCCAGTTGCCTGCTACCTTCTTGTTGAGCGTGTTGGAGACGACGAGCTTGAGTGAAGGAGCGGCGACGCGCTCTCCGAGCCATTTACATTGCATCTGGGTGATTTGAGGATCGGCGCAACGAGCATCGGTCAGCTTTGATGTAACAGCTCGACGCGTTGGCGTAGAGGATCAATCACATACCATGGTGGTGGGGACAGCCCAGACTTTGAAGTTGTACGGTCGCATGAACAGATCAGCAAGACCCTGGCCTGTGAAGTGCAGCACGAGCACGCAGATAAGTGAAGATCGCGTCAGCAGAGGGACTCAGTGCAGCAAGTCAAGGACCAACGAAAGGGGCTACTCACCCATCATGCGCATGATCCACTCGTCGAAGTTGGTGGGGAGGCTCTTGGCGCGTACGCGCTCGTCGGCGGCGTCGATCATGCCCTCGATGCACTTGACCTGGTCGTCAACGGGCAGAACGGAGATGTTGTTCTGGAAGGGGTCTGCACGATAAGGTGCGTTTCGATCCAACAACGAGATGTGTCAATTTTCTTTTCACAGCTCCTGTGACGGGGAGCGCGCGCGTGTGTTTGGCGCTGCTGTTTCTACTCACAAGGCACCCAGGTGTTCTTGCATCGAACGTAACTGACGCGCTCCATGGTGTACCAGTCCTCCTCCTGAATTGCCATCCCGAAACGAGAATGTCAGAGCTTGAGGTAAGAGCACCAGGAGCACATGGGGACGAGATTGAGACTGACCCTGGGCAGTGCCTCCTCAATAGTGTCGTCAAAGTACTTGTAATGGGAGAAGATGACGTGTCCGCCGACATCGAAGAGGAAGCCCTCTGGTGTGACATCAGTAGAAGCAAGGCCACCAGCCTCCTCAGCGGAGTCGATGAGTGCCCAGCTGGCAGAGTTCTGCGGGTGAGGGAGAGAACAGAGGTAGTCCCGAAGCTCAGTCAGCCTTCATCCTTTGGCACTACATGCGATGTCGATTGGTGACAGTAATGCTGCTGTCAAAAGGGCATACTCACGAGCTGGTGGAGTCGCTTGGCGGCACCAAGACCGGTGGGGCCTGCACCGATGACGAGAACGTCGACCTGCTTAGGAACAGACATGGTATAACAGGAGCGGGGAAAGGAGGGGAATTAAAGGAACGTGAGAGGAAGGGTTGTGGGGCGGGAAGGTGGTGGTGCGAGGGTAGGACGGGGATGGGTGAGTGAGGTTGTTATAAGAGGCAAGGAGGTGATAGGCGGGTGGTGATCTTCTCAGCTTTTTCCTTTCGACAGGTCAGTTCGCTTGGGCACGCACAGACTCAGACCAACACGCCACGTGCCCGCCACCTGCACGGATGGACAAAGCCACTGAACTCCCACGTGGTCCGCCACAAGAGCGGGGATAGCAAAAAATAAAACTCAGAGACATGCTGGCTGGTTGGCTGCCCAAACAAAAGCTGGATGCGGCATGCGCGGAGTGGACAGAAGTTCGATAGGAATCTGTGGCAGCTCCATTTGTTGGTGTTCTTGAAAGCTGGTAGGCAAATAGTACAGCGACTGATAGGTGCGATGTGGTGGCAGAGCGAATTGAATATGAGGGATTGGTAGCATTGGGATAAGTGGTTTTGAGTGAGTCCGGGCAGGCAGGGTGAGGAAGGGTCGTGCATGGAGCCTGAACGAGCCAAGGTGCAGGAAGGGCAAAGCAGTCGGATGGTAGACGAAACCGAGATTGTTGTCGAGAGTCAGACGAGATTTGAAAGCGAAGTGTGAAGGGCAAGTCCAAGGCCCTCCCGAAGCCTCACCAGCGTTTTGTCGATACAGTAAGCAGGAAGAGGGTTGTGTGAATGAAATGTCAATCCGGTCCGAGAAAAAAATGTGAGGTAGGCGGGTTCGAGCGTTGAGTGAGTCCTGATCCGCGCGCGGGGGAGGAAAAGAGAGTGGACGAGGCGATGGGAGGTCGTCCGATTGCAAGTTGCCAAGATGGCGGGAGGGTGGGTTGGATCATACTTTGCTCCAGACTGAAGGCAGGAAGGAGGGTATAAGTCAGTGAACCGGGACCACAGGACGGCTGCATACGCGACACGGACGTACCTGTACCAGTGACAGAGAGGACTGTGAGAGCGAGGTGGGACAGAGCAAAAGGTAGAAAAAGGAAGTCAGTCAACGGGATACCCCACAACAGCAGCATTGTCACATCGGTGTACCACAACTCACTCAGGTTGAAAGCATCATCCCGATGACTCATGTTGGAGAAGTGCATCGACTTCCCATCCCTCTTCCGAATCTTAAGCCCATGGAAACCTAACAGCCTGAAGTTATTCGTCTTCACCAAGCCAGCAATATCCGACAACTCCGACTTGCACGTCTTCCGCGAATTCGAAGGCCGAGTCGAATGCAACGCCACGAAATAGATCATCTTCGTCGTGACGTGTAAGTGGCCAGGGATGGTGTTGTGTTGGCAGAAGAAAGAGGCCAGCTTCTTGCCGCGCTGCGCTTCTTTGAGCTGTTCGGAAATCATCTCTTTACGCGCTTCGTCGGAGTCGCCCTCGAGGGGCGTACCGGCTGCACTACTACTCATAGCAAGTGCATCAAGCGCAGCACCGGCACTCGTAGCACCCTGCACGTCGTGCGCATGTCGTCCGTTCGCCTTGCGAGAATGGAAGAGACCGTGGTAGAGGTGCGTCTTGCCTTCCTTCGTACCACCGCGCGACTCAGAAAGTGCTTGTGCTTGCTGGAGGTGCAGCTTGGCGTGGCGCTCTCGGAGTATCTTGGAACCCCACATGAAGTCGGTTGGAGAACCCCAGAGAGCCCACCAGATCGGGCTCAGCGGACGACGGTATCGCGGGTAGTGTGATTGCAGGGGCTTCAGGGATCACACAAGAAAGAATGGATCGTCAGTATGCTTATGCCTTTAACCCTTGACGTGCCAGAAACTCACAAGGAGGATGAAGAACGAAAGTCCAAGGAAGAAGAGTGCGATCTTCCAGACGTAGTGTGCCGGTGCGAACGTAACGAACAAAGTAGCTGTGCTGAGCACGCCGAAAGTGCGCCACGTCGCCGTGGGATTCCTCCACAAGATCAAGTTCTTGACCCTAAAATCAGAGTACATCATTCAGTCAGTCAGCACGACGGAGTCAAGCAAGAGGCGAATATCCACCGACCAGAACTCACTTCTCATGGAAATCAGCAATATCGCCCGCGGCCACTTGCGACGCCACGCCATACCGATCGATCCAGTGCTTGTACAAATCGAGCAAATCAAGTCGACTCCTCCTTCGAAGTTGTTCCGAGAACTTGTCTGCCTCAATACCGCGGGACATACGCTTGCGGACCTGCTCGTGTAGGAAACTTTCCGAAGGCGGAAGAAGCGGAACTGGAGTATGTAGTAGAGCAGGGACCTGGAAGCAAAACGGGTGTTGAGGATATCAGTATAGGCGCATCATGCCCTGAATCTGGCCAACCGCCAAACACTCACAGCATGAACGCAGTCGGTATCAAGTCCGTATACCACAGCACAAAGTAAATCATCGCAGCCGCTCCTGTCCGACGAGGTTGCTCCCAGCGGTACAAGCTCCGAACACCAAAGAGGAAGCGCTCCCAGAAGGGCGCAATGATGTACAGTCGCTCGAGATGCGAACGCAGCTTGCCTTCGCGGTAGCGGTCGTCTGGGCCGTCGTCGAGCTCTTCGGGGGCGTAACGCTCGACCATGGCGAGCTGCCGTCGAGGGAAGATCAGAATCATGAGTCGAGAAACCTTCGCAAATTCGATTATAAGAGACAACTCACAATGTACGCAATCACAAACGCGACTGCATCAACCTGCTCCTCCTCCTCCTTCACCCCACCAGTAACACCCGTCCCAATCCCCTGTCCAAAATCATGATGCCCCGATTCGGAAGTACCAAGACCCTCCAACAGCGCCTTCCCATCCTCATGCTTAACAGCAACACCTTCAACAACTTCCCACCCGTCATCCAACGTCTGAGCGTCGTCACCCTCAACACCGCCATCCACAGCCGTAGATGTGGTTGTGGTCATCATGGAACCGTCACTGCCGCGCATGAGCACTCCTCCGCCTCGTCGGGCGGAGTGAGCGTTATCGGAAAGAGTTGAGTGAAGCTGAAGATAGGAGAGTTGGCTGCGGAGTGGGAGGGGGAAGTCGGTCCACTTCCACCCCACCAGCACCACCACCGACACCGCCACGTCCGTCCGTCGCTCCAGCGGCCCATTTGATGTGTGGAGATTCCGGCACGGCCGGTCCTGAGATCGGTGCGTGCCCATTCGCGCTCGTGGCAGTTTGAATCAAGGCCCGTCCCTCCGATGATACTTTGGACTTCTTGTTGGAGTTTTCATTCGCGCCGCTAGGATTTGTCCCGCTACCCTCCTGTTTTCCAGCTCCACCACTACTTCCCTTCCTCTTCAGCAACGACAAATGTTTCTCCCCACCCACATGCGCGCCGCCGCGTGCGCTGACGTTGCCTCGCCTTTCGCTGTCGTCGCAGCACCCGTCGTTCCGACACCCTGCACAGGCGCCGACCCGATCGCGGAAGCCGCCGCAGCCGCACTACTGCCCATCCCATCCCCCGCCTGCAGAATAGCCTGCAAACCCCTGTCCACATGCGTAAGAACAGTGACTCTCCTCCCCTCCGCCGCCGCGAGCTCCGCCTCATTAGCCGGCACCTTAAAGTCGCTCCACTGCGGCATCCTCCGACTGACACCCACCCCGGAGGTGACAGGCACACGGACCTCCTTCGTATGACGCGAGAAGTTCTTGATGAAGTTGTCCAGTTCGAATTCTTCGAGTTCTAGCAAAGGTTTGGAGAGGACGACGTTGCTGTCGCTGCTGAGTCCACCGCCTGAGATAGAGGATGTGCCTGATGGGTGGGACCGCCATGACTTGATGCTTCGCGTTGAGGAGATTTCCGGATCGGCACCTTCTCCACTTTCCTCCAAGCCCAATCCGTCCTCCTTTACGTCGGTACTGGGTCGAAGAAGAGCCGCTGAACGAAGTTCGCGCGCGTTGAGAGCGGCTAAGTCGGCAGGGTATGATGTCCGCACTATACTGTCATCACTACTAGCCGAAGAACTGAAGGAGCTCCGTCGCGAACCCCCACGCGGCGTAGACTCGTTGCTCTTCGCCCGGGAGAAAAAGGGCCGTCGTCGACCGAAACTGCTACTGCTGACGCGTTGTTTCTTCCTCTTGTCGTCATGGCCGTCCTGTTTGCGCCGGGACTCAGGGGAGTGATGGTGATGACCCTCGCCCTCGCCATCCTCATCCAACCCCAGGGCGCCGTCGTCCAGATAATCATGCGCGCCTTCCCCATCAGAATCGTGCTCCTCCTCCTCCTCTTCTTCCTCCGAGTCACTATCATCAATGGGCATCCCACAAGGATTCGGCGCTCTCAGATCCGTGGCCGCTCGTCGTCCTTTAGGCGTGATAGTCCCATCTGCCCTCCGTTCCGACGACGCGCGAGAGAGCGATCCAAATGCACCAGGTAACGAACGGGATGGTTTCATAGCGACTGCCTGGGCTTTGGAGACGGGTCCTCCTGGCGGGACCTTCTGTGCAGCAGCAGCGGCGGCAGGATTGACTTTAGATCCTTTTCCTGATGGTTTCTCCTTCTCGGCGCGTTTAGCCGCTTTGATCTGTTCCCGCTCCAGAGCGACTTGAAGTTCGGCAGCAGCAAGGAACTGGCCATATTCGCCCTCTACGACGGGTGTATGTCTGCCTGAACCATTCCGTATGCTCTTGCTCTTCTTGTGATGGGAATGGTCGGCAACAGCGTCTCCAGATGGGTGAGAACCAAAAGTTCCCTTCGCATTGGAAGATGAACCCGTTCGGCGACCGAGCTTGTTCATCAGCGTGCTGAGTTTGGATCCTGTGGAAGCATGGGATGTTTGCTGCTGATGCTGTTGCTGGGAGGTAGTTGATGTGGTCGTGGGTGTCCGTTCATTCGTTGGCCGACCAAAGATCTTCTCGTCGTCGTCATCCTTGGACAGGGGTGGGGGCGACGCGATGAATGTTCCCTTGATCTTCTGTGGGCTTGATCCTGGGGTAGCGTCCTTGACGGCTGAGGTCGGGAGACGGGAGAGAAGGATGCCGTGTGCTGGAGGTGGGGCAGGCTCATGCTGGTTGTAGAAGTCTCGGTTGTATGCGGCTGCAGCTCTCCCTCTGTTGGTGGAGGGGAAGAGTGATGTGCAGATTTCGTGGTGTTGTTGATAGTTGCTGATTATTGGAAGTCGATGGCTGTTCTGCCTGCGCTGTTGTTGCCTTGTTGGCATCTTGGTGGGACATCTTGTTTTATATACTCTTGGGAGAGGCGTGGCCCAAGCGTTCGGAAGATAAGGTAAATACGTAGAGGTGTCCGTCCAGGGAAGGGGGCAAAGAAGATGAGAGGTTGCAGGGAAGATCTTCTGGGAGCAGTTGGTAGTAGAAGGAAAAGATTGAAACCGATGACCGATGACCGTCCCAGATGGAGCTAGAGGATGTGAGAAGTTTGGAACTTCGGGGCGGAAGGGAAGGTGGGAGAGATGGAATGAATGATGGGACCGAGCGAGCAGAGGTTGATGTTGTTGTTGATGATCTGGTCGGAGGATGAATAAGATCTGCTGCACTTCTACAACGTTGTGGCTCAGCGCTCAGTCACTTTCTTTCCTGGATTGAACTGCGCAATAAGAAGAACGATGGACGACGTCCATGGAACCCACATTTGGCTGACGTCTGGGGTGGTCCTTCCTGATGGGCGCTAACTTTGCTTCCCTTTTCACGAGCTGCTGACTGAAACGAGGTGTTGATCGACAATCTAAGCTCAAGATAAGATAACCGGAACAAATCGGAACTGCGCTTTTCCCGCTCTTCCGTTTGTCTCCGATATACGAATCGGCGCTGACGGACTTGAATGCTTGATGAATGAAGGAGGTCCGAGAGGATGGGCAACGCGGACGACGGGATGATGGGCAACGCCGAGGATCATGCATGAGGCCGAGCCCGAGGACGACTGAGCGCCCGAGGTTGATGAAGGACTGCTGAAAGAAAGAGATAGAAGAGTGGTTGAGCCCATCAAGTGTTGACTACACACTACAGAGTTTACAAATGAGCGAAGGGAGGGGAAAGTTTGAGATGGAATGAGCGAGCGTAAAAACTGTGAAGAAGAGAGCGTGCGAAAAAAGTCCTTGATGTTGTGTTCACCCTCCCTCTGTCGCCCCAGCCCAAGATTTGATGTAGCAACCGCAAGAGGAGACCGAAAGCGGATGGGGCACACTGCTCATGGCACGATTCCGCCGCCCACCGATCCAGGAGCAGCCATAACCAAATCAGCACCCGAATGAGGTCGCCCGCCAGGCGAACCCGACTCCAACGGACTCGCTCCACCACCGCCCGTCGAAGTACCGCCCAAATGACCATTGATCGAGATGCCGGTCGACAGACTCGAAGAGGCAGGAGCGGGTGCACCCTGATACGCCGCCGCAAGGGAGAGAGGGACCGAGAGCTGCGTGTTCACTGTTCGCATCGAGGGCGAGCGATGTAGACTGCTGTAGGATATAAGCAATCCACGCGTCAGTCTCTTTCTCTCCCCTTCACTGAGCGAGAACCATAAATCAGACTCACGCAACGCGATCGATAGGCGCACCAGGACCACCCAACGCAGACACTGCAACACCACCTCCAGCACCACCAGCACTCCTACCCGGACCCGCCGGCACCTCCCCAATCCCGCCCTGACTAACACTAGGCGCAAAACTCTCCAACCCCGTCCTCGTACTAGCATCACTCCCCTCCGACTCAAAGGCGGCAACGCCTTCAACGAAGCATACGTATCACTACTATTTCTTCTATCACCCATCAAACTGCCCCCCAAGCTACGCGTAGCAACACTGGGCGCCCTCCCGTGCGTTCGAATACTAGGCGTCATCCCTCCGCCCCCACTCAAACCACCATGCGAGGGGCCCATGATACTCTGCGCAGCAGTGGACGAGGCCAGCGTGAGCATACTCGCGTTGTCGGCTGGGATACCCTGCGGCGCCGGATTGTTGAAAGGATGAGGTCGAGAGAAGCTAGGGACGTTCACGAACGGTCCAGCATCTTCCACGGTTTGTCCTTGGCCGGGGAAGGCAGTTCCATTGGCAGCAGCGGCCGCGGCGCTGGTCGAGCGGATGAATTGGGCGGCTGGTGTGAGTTGGTCGGCGAATTGGATGGAGTTGGGGCCTAATTGGGAATGCCGTGAGTAGGAACGGGAGCCGATCGGATTGGAAGATTGCGCTCCGAAGCTGGGCGAGGTCGGATCGCCGTGGCGATACTGGGCAATGTGAGCCATCATGCCAGGCCCTGCAATTTGGATATGCAAGAAACTTAGCCAAACAATTGTGCCTCATGACCCAAAGCTCAGGAAGCGGTGGGACGACTCACCTCCAGACGCGTCACGCGTGTCCAAACTCATCACCGTCGTCGGTTTCGTGCTGACACTCTTCCCCGTGTCCATCGTAGCATTGTCCCCGAATACCTCCTTCTCCACGCCCGATCCGACGCAGAGTCCGAATCCGAGTCCGAGTCAGAATGATGATTATCCGTCGACCCATCAGGAATGTCCAACACGTCCGTGCCCAGCGCACCATCTGTGTTCAGCCTGCTACTCCCTGCAATCCCTCCACCGCCGACGAGGCCATTGACAGCAGTTCCATTATTTCTCAGATCCGTTCCATTCCGGATCCGAACGAGACTGTTGATAGACGACGCAGGAGCAGACGTATCCGTTCCTAACGAAGTGGTCCCAATACTGAATGCCGTCTGACTAGGCGCAGGACTGCTCGCCGCCGTCCGGTTTTCGGGATCCAACGAGGGACTGTGTCGGTCGGAGGCCAGCATGCCCGCTCTCAGATGGGCTGGTTCAATCGTGTCGGACGTAGTTGCCTCGACGCCATCGAGGATTCCACGCGTCGAGGCTGCTTTGTCGCCCGCGACGGATGGGGTGGGAGGTAAGATGAGCGTATCTTCCAAAGTATCCGTGACACCAGATGACGAAGCCGTATGTCTTCCGACGAAGTCGTTCTTACATCCTGCCCTGCTCCCGCGAGGAATGGCGGATCCTTAGACGACGGACCGGTCGTCACAGCTATACCTTTCCCCTTTTCGTTCTTAGGCAGGGAAGGGGTAGGAACGCCATCGATATGAGATGCGCGCCAGAATGAACTGACAACTCCACCTCCCCCCGGGCCAGAGCTCGACTTCGCATCGGCCGACGAAGGCCGAATGATGCTACTCCCCAACTTTCTCCCGAGGGAAGATGAGGTCGTCTTGGAGGATGAAGGGAGGGGTGGTTCGACGCCTGCGCCGATGTTGAGTCCGTTCACTCCTCCTGAGTCGGGCGCAGGTTCAGGCGGAGCGGTATTGGTTCCCCTCCTACTCCGGGGAAAAGAGGGCCGTCGATGCCGACTACTAGAAGCTGCTGTACTTGAGCCGTTCACACCCACTGCGCTGGAGGGTGAAGCGAATGTACCCGCGTTCTCAGTCGTAGGCTCGCCGCCGTTCTCATGGGCAGAATCGAAAGAATGCTGTTGTTGATGATGTCCCGAACGAGTGCCGCTCCCTCCGAATTTCTTGAAGAGCCAGTTTCCGAGCTGTTTCTTCTTGGTAGGCGCTTTGTCGTTGTGGAATTGGCTTCCCGTTGCTGCTCCTGGAGTTGAAGGGACTGCTGCTGCAAATGTTGTTGCTGTTGGTGTAGCTGGGGTTGGACCTACTTGTTGTGCGGTTGTGGGATTGGACGGAGCTGGGGGTGGGGGTGGAGGGGAGAAGAGGGCTGGATCTGCGTTGGCGCGAGGTGTCAAGGGTGCCGATGATGCTGCAGCTGTTCGACTGGAGGATGGATCTACCATAGCCATTGCTGGGGACTTCAGACTTGGGCTTTGTTGGCTGTGGTGGTCGACGGAAGGAAGGCACGAGCGCGAGTTGAGGACTAGCCAAGCAGCTGGAGAAATTCTGAGACAGGCAAATTGATTTTCCAGCACAACAACACACTCAGCACAAAGGGAAGATTCTCATCAGCTCAATTCGATCACCTTTCCAGTTGCTCGCACCAGCAGCTTCTCTGGAGTTGAGCGATGTTGACAGCGAGAAAAAAAGTGAGAGAGAAGGTGCAAGCTCGAATCAATGGGGAGCTCGGAAGCTCGGACCCGAATGAGCCGGTTACACAGATCCACGTGGAAGAGAGAAAGCAAACGCCGAGATGAGATCGCAGCTGAAAAGCGTTTTCCAATCCAAAATTCGAGAGACGTTGACCTTGACCTCCTTGTCCTTGGAAGGAAGCCTCTCCTTGCAGCTGGAATGAAATCCGTTGCTGCTCGTTCCCTCTGTTGTCATCGGCCATCGCCTGTGTCAATATTTGCGAGCCGTGCGTGTCTGGGCCTGCTGCTGATCCTCTGCCCTCAGAACTACCGCCTCATGCAAGAGAAAATCAGCCCCTCCCTTTGGTGCAGAACCCTCAATCTCTCCCTTTTCGAACTCCTTCCCACTCCTTCAGACCAGATACCGATCACCCAACCAGGTGCAGACTGCAGTGCCCACGCACCCTTCTCTCTTCCGACCTTACCGACCGTTGGGCGTCACAAAGAATCGAAACACCGCCCCATGCATCCCTCGGCGTCAATTGTCCCGTCCATTAGTTGGGAAGACCCTCCCTCCGGCCCCATCGTACCAAGTTGCGATCTATTCGGAAGTGAGCTTGCCGTATCGCGGTCACAAATCCTCTCGACACAATCAATACAAAAGCTTGCCCTACTGCCCTGGTGATCCGATTATCTCCAGCTTACTCTTGACTTGTGATGATCTCTTCTCCCTGCAGAGTTCAGAAGAAGGGCACAGCAGATACCGGCGGCATGCCTCAGATCTCAGATCTTAGACAGGCTCACCCAACGTCGGCCACTTAGGCCTCCTTCTCTTTCACTCCGTCTTTACCCCCCTTCCAACACAGGTACCAGTCTGCATGAAGTGATTCGACTTCCGTCATCGGAACCCTCCTCCAACGGGTGAGATATCGACTTCCGGGCTTCCTCTTCAACTCATCCCCAAAGCTAAATCCAAAGAAACTTTACCGTCTTCTCAAATCTTCCCTTGATGTCTTCCTCTCCTTCTTCCAAGCAGAAAGAGGTCCAGAACAGAGTCAAAGAGTATTCCCTGACTGGCGATGTGCGCTGAGGTGCAAAGGGTCAGGTCAGCTTGGCCGGGAGATCCTGGTGCGATCGTGCCTCGTTCAGGCTTCCGACCTGCCATTTCGACTTGGTCCGAGGGCGGGGCGCACGGTGTCAACTGGCCGCCCGCTTTGAAGTTTGCGCTCAGGCATATATCAACGATCTACCCATTCCAAAAGGTCCTTCGGAGTCCCTCCCTCTCTTCCATTCCTTCTTGAATCTTTCCTTCAGCATAGGCATTCCCTTCAACTTACAGCGCACACTACTCGAGGAATTCCAACAGCCAGCAAGAACTAAGCTCCTTCAAGGGAACCTATATGAATCCAATGTCGGCCACAAACTCCAAAGTGGCATCGACAGCCGCAGAACTATGTTTCTGCTCCAACCCACTTCCTCCTCCGACTCCGCCATCAAAGGAATCAGAGGACGAGCCATCCATCTACTGCTCCCGCGAGTGTGCCCGCATCGACGCCATGCGAGCTCTCGAACTTCGAGCTATGTCAACCCCTCCCCAACCTACACCTTCGACCTCGTTACTCGGAAGCGACCTCCTCTTGCATCTCATCCACTCGGACATCTTGAGAGGTGACTCCTCCATCTCACCTCTCAGTGCGGCAATCTCCTTCAGCTCTTCGGCAGCTTCGGCGGGAAGTGGGGAAGCCTCACCCCTTGGCGTCGTCAGCAGTGTGCAGGGTGAAAGGAAGAGCGGACATCTTCGGGCGAAAGGGTCGCATTATCGAGCTATGGCTGCTGCGGCTGAGGCGGAAGAGGAGAGGACTCATCGGAACATGACGCAGAGTCACTTCTCGTGGACTTCGGATACGGACTCGGAGGCTTCGGGTCAGATTGAGCATGGGTTGCTTCTGACTGAGGTTGCCTCCGGCCATACACCGCGGATTGGAAGTGGAGATGGGAAGGACAATGTCGCTCTGGTGACAGAAGCTGAACACACCGAATCTTCAGAGTCTCATTTTATGGAAAACGTCCTGGCGCATCTTCGACTTTCGTCATCTGGATCACCGACATTAGCACAACTTCTCCCAGCGTTCGACGAAGAGCCCATCCTCGAAGTGGCAGAGGTCGTCCCTCCGCCACCCGTCAATCCTCGAATCTCCGCTCTGACGAGCATCGTAGCGGCGAAAGGTTTGGGTAGCCATGCACAATCCGCCAAGATGGAGACTACGATGAGCACTCAGTCCGACCAGACTCTCGTCGAGCCTGGAACGGGCATCATCCCAGCTCTCAACTACACCAAGGAGGTCTTCTCGCCTCTGAGTTCGGCTTCTCGATCGACTGGGGACATTGGAGTCGGCCCTCGGATGCATCGACCATGACGGCGGCTTCAACTTCTTCGTTCTCCTCTGTGTCTTCAACTCGGTCTATGGTCCAGGCTCGGCAACTTCGCAAGGAGCTCGACTGCGAGTTGCGACAGATGGCCCTGGATCTGGCTGAGCTTCGACAGAGGAACGGGATGCCATGATCTACGGGATCTCGCATGATCGTCACCCCATGGATCGACGGGCATCGCAGTCCAGTTTGGACTGGAACGAAGAGAACGATGAGGACGATGGGGATGTCTTCGAGTTTGATGATAGGCGGATGGATGAGGCGAAACGGATTGCGTCGTTGTTGGCTCAGCAGCCTGCGGCGCCGAAGAGGGAGAGTGGGTATCGATGGTCGAAGTCGGACCGGCAGCTCGTTGCGCGGTGTCTCTCCACTTGCATTCCCATCAAGGAGGACTCAAACGCCGCCCCTGCTATCCAAGCGGAAAGCATCTACGCCAAGCCAACTTCCACTGGTATCGCACCGTCCTCGTCGTGTACTCGAGGCTGGAACGGAGTCAAGCTCGGGAAGGAGAAGAGCCTGAACAGTATCGTTCCTGGGATCGAAGTCGACCTGGCCTACTTCCTCGATTCGGAAGATGAAGAGGATGAACTCTTGCGTCCGACGTACGAGCTTCCTGTTGGATTCCTGAATCAGCCTCTTGAGCGGGGTTCGTCTCGGAACGAGGAGCCTCTGACTTCCAAGAGGGCTTCTGGCAGGAAGTCGTTGCACCACTCGCGCAGTACCCCTCTTTTGCTCGCTGCTGGCCCGACTTCGGCAACTGTTTCGACGACTTCAAGTCAGTACTTGCAAGTCAACAGCAATGTCCATGAAGAGCCCGGAACCCAGTTCGAAATTATGGCAATCGCCCCCCTCCAGCTCCCTGCTCGACCTTCTTCCAGTCGCAAGAGCGGCCAGCCCACGCTCACTCAACGTAAATCCCGAAACAACCTCTTCGGTCTCTTCGACTCATCCACTCCTACTTCCTCAGGCCAGAGCAGTAAAGGGAGTCAGGTACTCCGCTCGGTGGCCAGTTCCAGTGTGCTTCGATCTGTCGTCTCCCGTGGTCAAGGACAGACACAAGTGCCGGAACAAGAGAAACGAAGCACGATCCTGGCTCGAGGACCTGTGGCCTCTGGTCGACCTAGCACCCCTTCGTCTCCGTTCAAGGCTACGTTCGCGGCTGCGTTCAACCGGAGTCCTCGTTCAGCCATCAGCAGCCGGCCTCTCCCTGCTCCTCCGTCCCACACAGGCGACTCGCCGCCTTATAATGTGTACTCGTGCGGACAGGGGATTGGGCATGATCCGTTTGGAGCTGGTGGAGGTGCGTTGAACAAGAGGTTGCCTGTTACACCTGCTGGAGTCGGGGTTGGGGTGAACAGGGCTAAGGCGCTCGATCGGCTTCAGGGGTTGTTGAAGCGTCGGATCATGGCGGCTACCAATACATAGTGCAGGGCCTCATTGAACAAGGCCTACTGCACTTTCTCCAGGACGACGTTCTTGGCTCGTCCTACCTTTCTCTCAGAATCATCCACGCATCTCACAAGACAGTCCAACATAGGACCGATTCGGCACTCGATACAGACAACACGTTACAGCCCTTCAAGCATCATACACACCACACTCTCCTTTCTTCGGCTTCCTGCATCTGTCCCCTCGCAAGCATCGCACGCAATTCCCCTCCTCCGTCCCCATCGCATTCATTTTGGTCACGGCCGCGTCGTCCTTGCAAACCACTTTCGTTTACATACCCCCCATTGTCATCCTCACATCCCAGCCACTTGACTATCCACTCCCACACTCTTTGTATTCAGTCACAGCATCCTTCCTGTACACCGTCGTCCTCTCGCAAGAAGTAAAGCATTCATTTTTGGTCTTTCTCTGAACTTGAGGGTGTCTTGTGAGGTCGCTGGTCCGAGCTGATTGGGAAGAACCTCCTCCTCCCCGATCTCGAGAGGAGCGCTTTGGCCACCGTGAGCATCGTTGCCTTCGAGAACATCACCTGGCCAACACCAACACCTCCAAACACTGCTAGGCTATAGTTTGCCGCTCTCTAGCACGCGATCATGGCCACCGCCGCTGCCTCCGCCCCGCCCACCGCATCGAGCTCCTCCCGCCCCAGCTCGAACCGACCTGGACGATTGGACCACCATGCTCACTTGGACAAGATCCTCGACCGGCCTGGACGTGAGTACCTCTGGCATAGAAGTTACATGATCTAGGAAAGGGCTGATGAAACGCGCGAGCCGCTCTCCTTCCTGCTATGACTTCGCGGCTGTACAGCATATACGGACGAATCTTTCCAGGCAGGTACTGCGTGAGTTTACCCCCCCCCCCCCAACCCCGGCGGGAAGAAGCGTCCCTCCGTTGCGCAGAGACTGAGCCACCCTCCCTGCGAACCACAGAGTCAAAGACTTCCTGACGAAGCAATGCAAAGTCCTCGTCATCGGCGCCGGAGGACTGGGCTGCGAGATCCTCGCCAACCTGGCTCTTTCGGGATTTCGGGACATTCATGTGATCGACATGGACGAGATTGATGTCAGTAATCTCAATCGGCAATTCCTCTTCAGGTATGTTTTGGAGGCTCTCTTGGACTGCGCGCGAGAAAAGGAACGCTAAATGACTTTGAATGACTTTGTTTGTTTTGGCTTGTAGGGATAAAGATGTCGGACGGCCGAAGGCTACTGTTGCAGCTGAGTTTTTGGAGAGAAGGGTGCCAGGAGTCAGGATCACACCGTAAGTTGCTCAGCACGCTCCCACTATTGTATCCTCATCTGCGCTGCATGTGTTCTGAACTACGTCCTCCTTGTGCACAGATATCATGGCAAGATCCAAGACAAGGACGACGACTACTACATGCAATTCAACCTCGTGATCTGCGGCCTGGACTCCGTCGAAGCTCGGCGTTGGATCAACGCAACCCTCGTAAACCTCGTCGACCCCGAGAATCCGGAATCCCTCAAACCACTCATCGACGGAGGCACGGAAGGATTCAAGGGCCAAGCTCGAGTGATCTTGCCGACGATTTCGAGCTGTTACGAGTGCAGTCTGGACATGCTCAACAAGCAGACTGTTTTCCCGATTTGTACAATTGCGAATACGCCGCGGTTGCCGGAGCATTGTATTGAGTGGGCGAGCGTGTTGGAGTGGCTGAAGGTATTCCCAGGTGAGTTCCTTCAATTTCGGCCTGCGTGGAGGAGTGGACGGCGTCCCCCCGTTGACGCTGGCTTTTCCGGACACCATGTAGACAAGAAGCTGGACAATGACAACCCGGACCACATCGAGTGGTTGTATACCAAGGCGGCTGCCCGGGCGAAGCAGTTCAACATCGAAGGAGTGACGTGGAGTCTTACGCAAGGCGTGGTGAAGAACATCATCCCGGCGATCGCCAGCACGAATGCTATCATCGCAGGTGAGTTTCCGATTTTGCTACAAGGTCCCCTTATAGGTCTGCATCAAGGGGCTAACAGTTCAACTTTGTCTACTCCACCACAACTCCCAGCTGCCTGCACTCAAGAAGCTTTCAAGATTGCGACAACATGTGCGCCGTTCATGAACAATTACATGATGTACACGGGCAACGAAGGGGTCTACACGTACACATTCGAGCACGAGAAGAGGCCAGACTGCCCCGTGTGTGGCGGTGAGAGTCGGGACTTTGTGGTTCAGCCGGAATGGCCGTTGCAGAGAGTAGTCGATATGCTGCTGGAGCTCCAAGATCTGTGAGTTCATCCTCCTCCAGGTCCCGATGCATTAAGACTGACAATCACCTTTTATCTCCTCACAAAGACAAATCAAGCGACCGTCACTTTCAGGTCCCAAAGGTCCGCTGTACTACCGTGCTCCTCCGCCGCTGGAAGAGGCGACACGGCCAAACTTGGACAAGCCGTTGGGGGAGCTTTTGGAGGAGGATGATGAGGTTGAGGTTACGGATGCGAGTTTGCCGTTCCAGCTTACGCTGCGGATCCAGTTCAGACGGGGCTAGGTTTGGTTGGGCGAAACGGTTTTGATGGTGTCGAAGCTGTAATGGGCAGCTGAGAGGTCCTAACAAGTGTGTAATCAGATCCTGTTGCCCAGTTGTCCACCTCCTCGGTGCTGCACCAGACGTCGTGGTTGGAAGGGCTCTCGCGCATTGCGACGGCATCACAGCGAGCTCCCAGGTTGTCGTCTTCTGAACCTTCCACCCGTGGTCCCGCCAGATGATGGGTCCCAGTCCTCGCTGTTCGAGTGACGGATACAGTATTGCGCGAGCGGGAGGATTGTTTAGAGAGGCTTTGCCCAGCTCAAAGCTGGGCACGCGCTCTGTGAGCGTAGAAAATTTTGTGGGAACCTTGACCCAGAGGACCCGGGTTGATCTTCTGGTCTAGCGAGCTTTGAGAGTGACCCGACTCCGACACGGTGCGTGACTCTATTCCCCTTCCCCCCAACCGGCACAGCCATTGGGGAAAGGAAGATGCACCGCGGCCCCCCCAGTTCGTACCACCCACCCCATCCCCATCGTCATGGTCACATACCTCCATCGCAGCGGACCCATTGGACGGTGACCACCTCTATCCGGCAGCGGGCCCCTCGGGGGTTTAGTTGGCAACGGAGATCGAGCTAGCCGTGCCTCTCAGACGGCGCCACTGCTGCCCGACGGGTTATCGGAAGAGGTGGCCAGGTCCGGGAGGTATGAAGGGGAGGGGGGGGGGGGGGGGGCTGCGGGTCGGGGTCCGTTGTTACCAGCTCATGGGTTGGGGAGGGAGGGAGGGGTGTCCAGGGTTGACCACAATGAGATATGGGTTCTCGGGCTGCAGCCAGGGGTTCTATGGTAGAGAAGAGAAGGGGAAAAAAAGGAGCAAGGGGGAGAGAAAAATTCTGGGGTGCTTATATACCTTTCCATCTCTGTTCTCCAACCTGAAAACTCGACCGTTTCTGAAGTACACCAGCTAGAAGCCGAGGGTTTCCATGCGCATCTAGAGAGAGTGATTGATGCGTGCCAGTTCGCAACGGCGAAGAGAGAGTGGTGGAGTGCCAGCGGTAGCTTTTGCCCCTTGAGGAATGAGCAGTTGTGGGGTTCGTGATGCACGCCTGGGTGCAATGGCAACAAGGCATGGCAGTGTAACGAGGATCGGGGTTCGACTGCTCTGTTGCCTTGGACCCCTGGAATGCCCATTTCCCACACTCGCATCTGGCACGACCGCCCGAGAGCAACAAGGAATGGGAAGCGGTAGAGCCTGTGGAATGCAACAAACAGAAAGGGAAAGAGGAAAGATTGAGAGGAAGAGTCAGCTGATGAGTATCAAGTGAGCACATAAGGTGAAGCGCAATCAGCATCAAGGAATGTAGCAACGAACAAAGGCACGGCTCAATCGACTGTCCATCGCTGGACCGTTTCTCTTCCCTTCCCAAGACTCGCACACGAAAGCGAGGATCATTCCAGACGGAGCATCCAGCGCTCAGCTTCCGCCGTCCAGCAGCGTATTCTGAAGGCAGGCATGTTCGTCGCTGGCCATCAACTCACCTTTGCATCTCCTCAGCGGGTTGATGACTTGTGCAGTCGGGTCGACATCGGGTCGTGGCAATGGTCGACCACGTGACTGATGCTCACCCGGTTTTCTCACGAAGATCACTGCCCTTTTGATCACAGCCGATGATCATGGTGGCCGCGTGAGAATTTAAAACTCCGCCTCGTGCACTGCGAACGCGAAGTCTGGAGCGAGAAGCTGGCCAAAGTTGAGAAAATCTTGTGAGCAGCTCGAGGTCGACGTTCAACTTCTCACCCTCACCATCAAGATCAACCAACAGACAACGTGAGTATTCGCTCTTCTCTACGCAGCAGGGATGCACTGGGTGGCGGACGTGCTGGATAGGACTGGACCAGGCATACAAGATTCATGCGGCACTGGCTGTGATTCAAGTCGAAGGGCGGGATGCGGACGATGGCAAACACGACGAGGGCACATGTCATAGAGCAGACAAGACTGACCTTTGATTCTCTCCCCGACTGCTGCATTCTATAGACACGGTTCAAGATGTCCGCCCAGGCCCCCCGCCCGTCACCGACCTGACCCGTAACGCCAAGATCTCCGCCCACGTTGGGCGGATGGGTCGGGCTCGCGCATACCAGAAGAAGGGCCAGTACAAGCGCAAGTACACCCCCACCGCCGCCAAGGAGGCTGAGGCAGCCCCTGCCCACGAGTCCAAGCCCTTCGGCAAGAAGGGTGCCACTCGTAACGTCCCCACCCAAAAAGCCAGCCGCTTCTACCCCGCTGAGGACGTCAAGGCGCCCAAGACTTCCCGCAAGTCCATCCGCGCTGCCCGTCTCCGTGGCTCCATCACCCCCGGTACCGTTCTCATCCTCCTTGCCGGCCGATTCGCAGGCAAGCGGGTTGTTTTCCTCAAGCAGCTTCCCAGCGGGCTGTTGTTGGTTACGGGACCTTTCAAGGTCAACGGTGTGCCGGTGCGTCGGGTAAACCAGGCGTATGTCATCGCCACGAGCACAAAGCTCGACCTTGCTAGCGTCCAGGTGAGTTACTATCGAGACTAGACGACATGCATGCAGCGGCAGATGATAGGAATTTGGGGGGGATTGGAGGTCGACCGGGTGGAAGAGGATATGCACACAGGGAGAAAGGGAACGGGTGCGAGTGCGAGTGCTCTTGAAGCGGTAGACATGCTATCTGGTTGACGGTGTCGAGCATGGGGTATGGTGGAAGTTCTGTCGATATGGAGGCGTCGTGGGGCCGAGCGTTACGCCGATGCAAAGTGGCCCACAGGGGAGAGGGATGTGGGAGTGCGTGATGGGAGGGGCTAAGGCATGGGACCTCTGGGGAGCACGGAGCTGGACAGGATCTACATCTGCTGCTCATGCATGCGCATTCTGATCGTCATATTGATCTTGCTGACACGCATACATCTTGCCCTCAGGTCGACTCCAAGTTCGACGATGCTTACTTCAAGGCCGACAAGGCCTCCAAGGTCAAGGCTGAGGCATCTTTCTTCGCCGACCCCGCCAACAAGGCCCCCCACCCAGAGTCCAAGGTCGCTGACCAGAAGTCACTGGACAAGGACATCATTGCAGCTGCGAAGAAGGCCGGTCCTCTTACCCTCAAGTACCTCGCCTCCACCTTCAGCCTGTCCAACAACGACCGCCCACACGCAATGCGCTTCTGAGCGAGAAATCCGATCATGGACTCTCCCCTCAGATTATCCTTGTTCTCATCGCATCAACTCCCAACCTTCTCGCATCGCATACCTACCATCCGCCTGACACCCTACGCACCTTGACCCTCACCCTACGAGCCGGCAGCTCTCGACATAACTGCTCCAACCCACCCACCGTTCTATGCCGACTGGGGCACACACCTCACCCATCGAGCGGCGGCGGCTGCGGATTCGACTGGAAGCGAGTTGTTTCCCATCCGCTGTGCCCAATTCATGCCAGTCTGAAGCTCTCACGATGTAAAGCAACACTTTCTTCCATTCTTGACTACATGCCAATCTCACAGCTTCTCTTTCTCTCTCGTTCTCTATGAGTGTGTATGCGGGTCATGAGCGTGGGAATTTGAGATCGGGAAGTGGAGGTGCAGTCTGAAATTTGGGGAAGCTGGTGATGAACGAACGCGTGCGCGAGTTTCCCAAGTTGCATGCATGACGAGGACCTGGTGGGCTGGAATTTGCCTGACCACCAACTGCTACTGACTTCCATATGGTCGGCTGCGATCGAGAGCAGTAAAGGCGGCGCACATCTCTCTCTTCGAAGCACCCGCATTCAACAGCAGCAGCAGCCATGACAGCGCAAGAAGCAGCAGCAGCCACCACAGAGGCAGCCGTCCTTTCCAACAGGGAGTCCGAGTCTACCCTCGCACCCACAGACACAGCAGCAGCAGACGACAGCATGACCGCGCCTAAAGTCAAGGACGAGGAGGAGCAGAAGCAGCAAGAAGTCAGCGACAACAACGACACGGCCATGCAGGTCGACACACAGGATCCTGTCGAGGTAACAAAGGAGGCAGAATCAAAACCAGTACCACCTCCAACGGTAGCCACATCTAACACAACCGCAGCGCCCGTCAAAGAGGACGAAAAAGAGGAAGGCGAGATCGCTGAGGACGAGCAGGTCGGCACAGGCGGCGTCGAGGTGAAGGCAGCTGTCGAGAGCGCTCCCACCGAAGCCGTCGAGCCGGCACAAGCTGAGCCCGCAGCCACAGCCGAAGCTGAAGCTGAAGCTGGTGCCGAAGTTGCCCCACCAGCTGCGGAGGCAGAGGAAGGAGCTGCAGCAGCTGCCACCGCCGACACAGACGACAGCGCACCCTTGACCTCCAACAGCGGCACTCGCGACTCTTCTAGCAGTCCTGGCGATGCAGACGAAGCCGACACAACACAGCACTCATCTGCCAGCAAGAAGAAAGGCACGTCCAACAAAAAGGGCAAGAGTCCGAAAAAGGGCGGTGGATCAACCAAATCTCGCAAGTCGAGTGCGGGACGGTCGAGCGCCGAGGCAGACGCGGGAGACGAGACGGTTTTAGCGGCTGACCATGTCAAGGCGGAAGGCGAAGACGAAACTGGCGAAAGTTCAAATACTGGCGCCGCCGCTGACGAGGAAGGCGACTATGACGAGGAAGATTCCGAAAACGAAGAAGGAGAGCGCTCCCATAGGTCCCCAAAGCGAAAGAAGGGCGGAAACACATCCGCCTCGACAGCAGAAGGAAAAGCTCAACGCGCCGCTGCAGCAGCTAAAGAACTTGCATATCTCGGCCTGCAAAATTTGGGCGATGGCGAACAAGAACCAATCCTACCGCGTCGAAGTCGGCGCGCTGCTTTCGATGTGGGCACTCAGCAGGAGAACGATCAAGGTCAGGGGTCGTCCGGGCTTCAGGATGGAAGCGGCGGCGACGACGATGACATGACTGTGGAAGTGTACGGTAACGAGGAGCCAGACGGAGATGGAGGCGATGAAGGTGTAACGCGCTGCGTATGTGGGAGCACAGGTACGTAGAGCTCGTTCATTTCCTCACGCGCGGACTCCAGAACTGACTTCTTCCTTGTTGCGTTACGTTCCTTCCAGACGAGAACGTTGGTCTGATGATCCAATGCGAAGACTGCAAATGCTGGCAGCACTGCATCTGCATGGGTATGGAATTCGAGGATGATTGCCCAGACGTCTACTTCTGCGAGCAGTGCAAGCCGGAGCTCCACATACCTCTGCTCAAGCAGCTCGGCGTGCTGAAGGAGAACGGCGCGTTTGGTAACCACAAGAACAACGGATCGTCAGGCAAGAAGGGTGTCATTATGGGCCCGAACGGCAAACCTAGCAAGAACCCAGCACGGGATCAAGCACGGGAGCTTCGAGAAGCAAAGGAAGCTGTCGCCAGACTTGCTCAAGAGAATGCTCAACGGCATCGCGAAGCCGCAGCCGCAGTCGAACAGGACCCAGCAGCAGTCTCCTACCAAAAGGAGCGCAAGGGTAGTCACGATCGTTCACGGAAACGGAGCGAGAGCCACGATGTGGTCGACATGACTCCGGGCGGAAGCTCGTCTTCCGGCGCGGGTGCCGCGGCACTCAGAAGTCCTAAGCGGAGGAATACGATGAACAGCCGTGATTCGGCTTACGGATGGGAGCCGATTCCGCCTGGACTTCTGAATGACGATGAAGTCTGGGATGATGTACCTTCGGAGCGGAATTCGCGGAAACGACAGCGTTCGATCAAGGAGGAAGATGAAGACGAGTGAGTTTTGCCTTTGTGCTGAGACGCTGCAAGTCACACGTATAGCTGACAAATGAACTTATTTGAACTTCCTCAGTGCGACGGACGAGGAGAATGGACCGGCAGAGCAGCCGAAGCGGCGAAGGTTAAGCACTTCGGTCAAGCCTGTTGAAGAGCCTGAACCTGTGGTTGCTCCGCGCTTGCAGAAGAAGAAGTCGAAACCGAAAGCTAAGGCACCTGAAGATCCCAATGCACCACCCAGACCAAAGCATCCGAATCAGTACACGTACAGACCCAAGGTGAAACCTGTAGAAACAACGCCGGTCGCGAAGGAGAACGAAGTCAGCCTTCGAGCTGTGACGCCTGCTCTTGGTCGACCAGCCTCGCCTACGCCTAGTCCGAGCAAGAATCGAGATCGACGCGGGGCGGCTGCTACTGCTGGATCGAGAACAGGGACACCGACGCCAAGTGTGAATCCTGGTGCTGCTTGGGGCTTACCTGAGCATCTCTGGCCGCTTGCGCATTACCTACCTGCACCTGCTCCAACTCCACTGGTTGTGCGCGTCCCCTCGACGAAGGGTATTCCGCGGGGGGCGGTTGCTGCGGCGGCTGCGGAGCGAAACTCAGCTAAGCGTGGTGCTTCGGGCTCAGCGGCGGCGGCAGCTTCAGCGAACCGGGCGACACCTCAGCCTTTCAACCTTCTCGAGCTTTCTGAGTCTGCGAGTCGAGTTCGATTCCCGGGCAAGAGGATGACGATGGGGGAGATGCGGAAGAGGGTTAGGAACATTAGTGAATTTGTGACGAGGATGCAGTTGGAGGCTGTTGAGCGTGGGAAGCGGACTGCTGCGTTGGGGATCAAGGCTGGTGGGGGGTTGCCGTACGATTCGACGAGGATGGGGTTGGGATTGGTGTCGAGCGGGACGCCTGCTCCGCAACAGAGTGGCGCTGTGCCGATGGATGTCGACTCGAGAACGACGGAGGCTGAATCTTCGAACGCTCGTTCGGGCGATGCATCTTCTGCAGAGTCTAATGAGAATGCGCCTGGATCGACAAGTACGATGGCTCAACTGCCCCAGAGCATGCTCCTTTTGGAATCTCTCACGGGGGAGCTACTTACTTTCCAGCGCAAGTTTGGACTTTCGGGACAGGTTTATCATACTGGATCGACACCTGTCTGGCCGGGGACTTCGGCTGGCGGATCGGGATCGAGTGCGAGTGCGTCTGGGTTGGGATTGGATCTGGGGACTTCGCAGGGGGCCACTGCTGTTCTCGATGCTTGAAAACACGCTTGGTCTTTCTTGCTTCGTGGACACCAAATCTGCAAGTTTCCAACCTAGAAGGCTGTCGATCGGCAGACGTTTTTCTTACGCCCTTCCGCCACCTCATTTCCCCTTTGGACGTCACATATTCGCCACTCGACGAACGAGGTCCCCTCTGCTCCTCTTTTGATTTCCTCAAACCTTCCCTCGGTCCCGTCTTGCGCTTCTGGCCGTATACCATCCATCCACCGCTGTATTTGCTTCTCCGTTCTGTCCCCCCTTCCTTCCTTCCTTTGTTTCGTAGATGCTATCTGGCCGCCCTCTCCTCAATCGAGATCATGGACCAGCGCGTTCTTGTACTTTGCCACTCGCATTTCATTTCCAGTTGTGTGAGAGTGAGAAAAAGGCGGATGTTTTGATGAGGAGGCGCGTGAGCACGCGACGCGCTTTTGTCCTGTGCTGTGCTGGGTCAGAGTAGAGTTCGATCACCTCGACTACCATCACCACCTCATCCATCCCACCCACCTCTCCCCGCTTCTCACCACAGACTAGTCAGGAACACGCGCTTCGTGTGCGCAGTCCAGCAATGTCGAGCTCGCGACTCTCTGGTGTGCATCGCCAGCACAACGGAGGCTGGAATGATTCGAGCTCGAACAGTACTTCAGTACGATCAACATATTCAACCCTCCCGCCCGCGACACCTTTCCCACGAAGTTCCCAGGCACGCTCTGCCCCACGCGGCTCGCGTGCAAGTAACAACAACAACCGATCCAGCGGTAATGCGGATGACCTCGACGTCCGGATGGGCGAGTTTGCTAATCGCACTGGATCAAGCGCTGGTAATGGGCCTGGCAACGGCGCAGCTGGCCACACAGACGCGCACTCTAATGGACTCGCCAATGCTGTCCGCCTTTTGCCCGGCGTGATTCAGTCGACCTGGCATACCAGCACCGACAGCAAGACCGAGTTCGACGTCGGCGAACCGACGGACGATCCCAATGTGATAAGTACGCGGGTCACGACTATAACTACCACGACAACTGTCACGACCTTCACCTCGCCCCGCACGGGTGGGATGCTCGAGTATGCACGTGCACCCGGGCCTACGCCAGGTTCTGCTTTGGTTCGGAACGGTCCGCCGCAAGCGTCCACCCCTCCGTCGCAGACGAGCAACGGAAACAAGCTGATACGATCCATAAACGGAAACCGACACCGCGTCTCTTTCGCGCTCGACGATGATGATGTCGACGACAGCGGGAATGGAGATGCAGAGGATCCGGTGGAGATGGACAAGGAGATGGAGGTAGAGGCAGAGAAGGAGAAAGAGATTGAGAATGAGAATGAGAAGGAGAACGAGGAGAGTCACGATGGCGATGTCTCTATGGGAGTCGATACCTCGCATGATGCGAACGGCAGCGGACCCTCGACTCGTCGTAGAGAAGATGAGGACGATCAGGATGATGCCGGCGCTAGCGGCGGAGGTGCCAGTAGTGGAAGCGGTGCCGCACCAGCTGGAGGGCGCAATGCCACCAATGCGGCTGCTGGCACAGGCGACGCGTCGGGTACAACGATAACAACGCGACGAGGTGCACGGACTTCGACCTCCTCGTCCTCCAGCTCACGACCAGCTGCCAGTTCTAGTACTGCTGCAAGCAAGAATGCCGATGCGGCCAAAGCTGACGGAACCCCCAGCAAGAAGGCAGCCGTACCGGAACAAGCCGCAGCGAGTCCAGAGGGTAGTGGATTGCTCACTCGCCGCAGAGCCACGGAGCAGTCGGCCGCGGTCAACAGTGACACGCCATCACCATCACCAGCGTCTTCTTCGCGGATAATTCGCATTCGCCGGCCAGTAGACTCATCACGAATGAAGAAGGCAGAGACTGGCCGGCCTTTGGCGTCTGAGGCATCCGAGGGAGCTTCAACGCCGCCAACAGCTGGTCCGGAAACCCCGAAAAGCACCACGACGGAGACCTCGAAAACCAGCACGAAAGCTGCCCGGCCACAGCACCCCTTGTTGTGGAGGAGACTACGCGCTCAGGACGTGTGACTACACGTCGCAGCCTGGGCTCTTCAGGGCTCGCAACATCCACCTCGTCCGGCTCAAGTTCTATGGCTACGAGGCAATCTGCACGACTTAACGATGGTGCACTTGCGAGCGCTGGACAGCAAACTGCAGGGAGCGAGGCAGACCCCAACAAAGAAGGAGCAGAATCGGCCAAGCAGGGCAATAATCTCGCTAGCGCGAAGTCATCATGGCGAGACAAGGTGAGATGAACAACACAATTCCCAAGACACACTTCATTATTGCTTTCCTCCCTCCCTCCCCATTCCCGAGCTTCACATCGCAATGGATGGGAAAAATAACACATCTTCTCTTATACCTTTTTGTTTGGGCGGTGGATCTTATCAGGTGTTTCTCACGAGCGGTATCTACAGCGATGACTTCAGGGCTGGTAAAAGTCGGAAGCGCAAACGCAAGAAAGCCAATATGGAGCGGCGGAGACTGGCGGCCGAAAAACGAGCGCGAGTGGCAAACTGGCCACAAAGGAGATCTACGGACGAGAAGAATTCAGACGATTCTGACTCGGAAGGTTCGATCTCGTCTCTGTCGTCCCTTTCGGAGAGCGACGAGGAAACGTTCGTGCCGGAGGATACAGCGCTGCCCCTTCCCGAGCATTACGGCTTCTATCTCCTCGTTCAAGATCGCGAGTTTAGGTTGACGTACCCGATATTGCAGGAGGCAGACGACATGCGCGCCCGGGCTGACGCTAAGAAGAAACCGCGTCCGTACGTCCAAATCACGACGAACCGGTACGTGACCAGGCCCAAATTGGCAGGCGAGCTCCCCGTGTGCCAGTGTGTTCCTCCCTCGCCGTTGCCTGCGTCCGAGAAGGCGCAATTGGGCGAGCTCGTGGCTAGGGACAGTGCGGATGAGCCTGTTCAGGTTGTTCGGCGTGGGTGTGGGGAAGACTGCATCAATCGGCAGTTGCAGTATGTTTGTGATCCGCGCAAGTGTCCTTGTGGGGATGAATGCTCGAACTTAAGCTTGGGCAAGCGGCCGTTCCCGAAGTTGGAAGTGTTCAATGTGAGTTTTTGGAGTGCGAAGGGGGAAGTTTTTCTGTGTGCGCGCACAAAGCTGACGTTGTGGCCCTAACTCTCTATGATTCCAGTACGGTCAACGTGGATTTGGCTTGCGGACGCCCATTGCGCTGCAGAAGGATCAGTTCTTGGGCGAATACCGCGGCGAGGTTATTGATCTTTTCGAGGCGGCTCGTCGGACGCGCGAGCTCTATATGAAGGACGGGAACTATTACTTCCTCGATTATGATGCTCAGGCCGGGGAAGTATTGGATGCTGGTATGAAGGGCAGTCTTATTCGGTTCGCGAACCACAGTGTGAGTGCCGACCTAATGGAGTGAACTGATTGGAAGGAGCTGACACTTCTCCCCTTGTTGCAGTGCTCGCCCAATTGCTATGTTATGAAGTGGACGATCTGCGGTACGGACGAACAATTGACTGCGGAGTTCCAGATTGGAATGTACGCGCTTCGAGACATCGAGGCAGGAGAGGAGCTCACTTATGACTATGGTAAGTCTCGGCTTTACTCAGCGCTTTGATGCGCGGAATCTTGGCGCTCACAACATCGTCAACTTTGGCTCTACCGTGTTTCTTTCAGGCTGGTCCGAGTTCCGCTCGAAGGCAGTCTCTGCGGAAGTGACAGCACCCATCAAGTGTCTTTGTGGCGCTGCGGCCTGCACAGGCATACTGGGCGGGAAGAAGGGCGGTCCTTCCGAGCTGGCCAAGAGTGGACTGGGCAATGCTGCGAAGGAGAAGAAGGAGAAGGCGCTGAGGCAGCAGAAGAAGGCTGCTCCGACGGGGACGGCAGCGGCGGCGGTTACGTCTTCGCCCGCACCGAGTGAGACTCCGGTTCCTGTAGAGACGAGCACAGCGGTGGCAGCGTCTGATGCCCCGGTTCCAGCTCCTGCGGAGACGATTGCGACGGAATCTGCTACCTCTACTGAACCTGCGACGGTTGCTGAACCTGCGACGGTGCCGATGGACGTCGACAGTGCGGCGCCTACCAGTAGTCTTCCTACTGCTATGGACGTAGTCCCAGCCACACCTAGTGCTTCGCCACCGGCTCAGACGGCGACACTTCCTCCCGTTCCCGCCCCCGCTACGAGTGCGACTAAAGAGACCAGCACTCTTGCTCCAGCCTTGACGACAGGGGCCCCCTCTGCTGAGCCTTCGAAGGATGCGCCGCAGGTAGACACGACGCCGGCCCCTGCGACTCCGGTTCCTGCTGCGGGTCCTGCAGGGACTGCTAAAGCGGTTCCGAAGCCTGCGATAGCAACCAAGAAGGTGGCGTTTATCGAACCTCCAGCCGCTGCTACACCAAAGTCGGGCACGACCACAAATGCCAAAGCGGGTACGTCCAATGCCGGTGCAGCCAAAGCCACTCCGCCAGCCAAGGCTACGACTACGGCTGCTGCTAAGAAGGCTGTTGCGGGATCCGCTAGTACGACCGGCACACCTCAATCTTCCACGGCGGGTACTCCTTCTGCGAGCAAATCGACGGCTGGTGCGAAGAAGGCTGCCGTTCCAATTCTGCCACCTACCAAGCCGACGACGACCGCCAGCGGTAGCGGCAGCGGCAGCCGGAGCATGATAGAAGTTGCTGTTCCGATGCGGAGGAGGCCTGTGGGTTCTTCCGGCGGGTCGGGCACGGGCGTGGGCACCACGACTCCTTCTGCTTCTTCTGCTTCTCCTAGTTCGGCGGGTCAAAGGTCGGGTGCGGATCTTCTTTCTGCTTGGCTTGGTGCTCCAGCAACAAACCCCGCGAAAGGTGCGGGAACGAGACAGGCGACTTCTTCCTCTGCTGCGGCTGCTGCTCCAGGAACGACCCCTGCGAAAGGTGCGGGAACGAGGCAGACGACTTCCTCCGCTTCTGCGGTTGCTGCTCCAGCAGCGACCCCGGCAAAGGGTACAGGAACAAGACAGGCAACTTCTTCCGCTTCTGCGGCTGCTGCTCCAGCAACGACCCCCGCGAAAGGTGCGGGAACGAGGCAGGCGACTTCTACCGCTGCTACTGCAGCTGCTCCAGCAACGACCCCGGCAAAAGGTACAGGAACAAGGCAGTCGACTTCTGCTGCTGCTGCTTCCGCATCAGCTGGTCCAGCCACGCCCGTTGGGGCAAGTGCGGGAACGAGGAAGGCGACAAGGATTACACCTGGTCTTCAGCTGCGTGGTTCTGCTCAAAGGCGAGGATGAGCCCATTCTCGATAAGGAGGAAGGATAGAGGTCTCTGCCACTCCGCCATGACCGTTTCTGTCCCCGGATCGTAGGCTCGCCTTTGACTCTCTGACTCCGTTTCCATCGGGAGGCTTGGGGCTCCCCCATCCATCTTTGAGACAACATTTACGCCTTTCTTTGACGATCTTCATCTTCTACCCGTTTGCAAACACACTCCTTTTTTTCTTCTCTTCCTCTGAATGAAATGTTACTCTTCTTTTGTCTTAGTCCTTTCAATTGTTCAGGTGTACAGCGCTTCGATTCTCGAATCTGAGGAGGTTGACGGCTGACGTGTGGCGGTTTGTTTGTATGAAGCGGTGATGAAGAACTTTGCTATTAACGAGATTCGAAGCAGGGAAACGGATCCACAGCGTCGAGGATGCTACATTTGGAAAGGCTTTGAGGACTTCGCTGACCATAAGAGATTGGACGTAATGCGAGAAGCCGTATAAAGCGTGACCAGCCTTACGGCAAGCTGGAAAGGTCGAGTGTAAGGGAGTGTCCACTGCTTGTGTGGGTCGCATTTTGATGTTGGGACGAGATCATCAGAAACCGGGAGCCCGGATGCCTGAGGGCGTTGTTGTTGATCCTGGTGCTTGCTGACCGGGCTGACCTGGGAGCTGACCTGGTTGTGGCTGGCCGAGTGCTGGTCCACCCATCATCTGAGACAGCATATTCTGTCAGCACCACGACGGAACAAAGGGGCACATTCATGAAGGGAAGAGAAAGGGGACTCACCCCTTGTGGTGGCATCTCGCGTTCCTGCTGCATGATCCGCGACTCGTCCTCAAGAGCGAGCATGTAAGGCAGTCCAACGACAAGAGCGCTCGTGGTGAGGACCCATCCGAGGGTGCCTACGATGCGCCCACCAAACCAGGCTACGTTGGTAACAGTGGAAACGGTGTTTGCGATGGATCGTCTAGTTTGTGGGGGATGATGTCCTTCAGGGCTGAGAAGCGGTCGGCGAGAGTTTCCTTGGAGAGGTCGTCTACGTCGTCATCCTCTTCGTCCTCTTCATCGTCTTCTTCGTCGAGATCTCCACCATCATCGCTTGACATCTGCAGCACAGAGAGAAGGAGAGGAGAAGTCAGCGGGCGTTTTGAGAGTATGACGGTGATGGGAAGATGATTCTGTTTACGTACGCCATCGTCTGTCCTCCAGTCTCCCTCTGGCGCGAACCCAGCGGCTGATCCCCCTGCTGCGCCTGTTGCTGTCCGGCGAGTTCCGCTTGCCGAGGGGCGGGATCTCTGCTGGGTTGCGCTCTCGTCCTGTACTTCTTCGATGATGACCATTGCTGTTGTATGCTGTACTTCGATGATGCTGATGGTCGGCTGCCAGGAGAGCGAGAAGTGTCTTCCGCTCAGAAATCGCAGACTTTTTAGAAACACGGTGTTGCGAAAATCAAAAAGGCTCCGAGTCTCGAAATGTCAGACAAGCAGCATTTCGCATCCCAAGCGCATACATCCATCCACAGAACCGCATACATTCACAGCATACACTCAACAATGTCGCGTCAACTGCCGCCCTTCGTACATCGTGGCAGTCGCGCGCAGTCCTCAGCAGCTGGTTCCGTCGTCGGTGGCAGCAATCGTGGCGGCGGCGGCGGTGGTGGTGGTCCCAGAGGAGTCTCATCCTTCCTCCATTCGCGGGCCTCAGCTACACCTTCACTCTCCCAATACTATCAGCCGACAGTCGAACGACGACCTCACCCACTCCAGCAGCAGGCCTTCTACAGCGACGACTTTATCCTCAACACGGCCATCTCACACTCTCCAGGTCCCTCTCAAGGCCAATCACGCCATCATCCGGGAGGAAACGGAGGAGGTCCGAACTCGAACGGTAGCATGCCGCCGCCGCCTCTTCAGTCACGCATGGACCATTCGGCACACGGACGTCTGGAGACGCCGCTCGGAGATGCGTCACAGGAAGATCCGCAAGCCGCTCTGGTCATTCAGTGCCCTAATTGCAAACTCATGCTCGGCGACTCATTCTCATGGGTCGACGTATTCGAATCACTCAATCTCCTCGTTCTGAGCACCGCATCGAATCGTATCAGATCCGACGGCGAGTTACATCCTGACGATGCGGGCGAAGGACCAAGCTCACTGGCCGATCAGCAGAAACGACGAGCGGCTGCGCTTCAGACAAGTCCCGAAGGCGATGTCGACGCCGCCAGCACATGGCATACCCTACGATGTGAATGCGGCACCCCGCTAGGGAGAAAGTATCTTTCCACCTCTTTCCCACATCTGGACCAGCTCAGGGGGAACTTCTCTTTCTACCTGCAAGACATCATCGTCTACCAGCTCGGTTGCTTCGGGGCGAACCCGGACAGTCAGAACGGCCCGTATCCGAGGGATGGAATCTACCTCAAGTCGATCTATCCGGGGGCGACGGCGGACAGTCTGCCGCATTGATGGCCGAGGAGTCGAACAAGGTGCGTAAATGATTTGCTTGTCATTGCTGCGCGAGAGGCTCACCATCTTCCGCATATATGTACTCACACAGATGCGAATGCTCTTGATGAGCATCGGAGAGCGCCTCATGCGCGTAGAAGAGAAGCTCCAGATGGGTCCACCACCACCACCGCCCAGTCAGAATCAAGGCAATCCCGTCCACTTCGGATCATCGTCATCGACTGCAGGATTCGGTGGGTCGTCTCCTGCTCCTTCCCTCCTCCTCAATCCACTACCCACCTCAGCTACGATGGGCATGCACAGAGTCAAACTCGTTCCTAACGCTCAAGACTCCTTCCTGCCGCCCCGGATAGTCCCCCGCTTGACTGCGACGCCTGCTCCTGCTTCAGGTCCCTCCATGGGTGAAATGAGCGCCAGCGCGGAAATGAGCTCTTCGGCGTCTAGAGTGGGGACTTCTCTCACTCGATCTCATCAAAAGGGCGCGCAGGTATCCAGTAGGACTGCGGTCAGCCACAACGGGCATCAAGATACGTCGCCGTACTCTTCTCCGAATACGCCTACGCCCGCCCCGGCCTCTCAACCATCGGCAACTTCGACGCGTGCGCAAAATACGAGCTCTGTTACCCGGGTGAATGCGAACTCCCGACCTGTCTCGCCGGTGAAGAGCAGTGCTTCTATTCCTGACCGACATGCAGTGGTATCCAACGATGATGTCGGCAGGGATCAGATCGATGATGATGATGATGAGGATGCCTTCGATTCGATCCGGCCAGGGAACAATGCATCGCCTTCCAAGCGGCGACGGAAGGATCCCCGGCAACTGCGAGCGCGAGTACGAGTCAAGGACGGGGCTCACCAGCAAGCAAGCCTAGTACTGCTGCCAAACGCGGGCGGAAAAGCGGAGGAGGAGGTGCAACAGGTCGGTCGAGTCTCGGGCCATCCACAGTCTCCCGTTCACCGCGTGTGGGAACGAGGGGCAGTGTCGGTGTCGGCGGAGATCATCCAGTTCACGACGAAGAGATGATGATGGTCGCTCTGGATGACGAGGACGATGAATTGGCGATTGGGGCGGAGCCGAGTGTGGTCATGGATCCGATGTCGGATGAGGATGATGAGGATGAGAAGGTAAAGGTTGCGGGGAGGCAGGGGAGACGGAAACCTGCTGCTACTGCTGGTGCTTCTGGTTCCGGTGGTAACGGGGAAGGGCGGGTAACGAGTGTGCTAGATGATCGGAAGGCGATGCCGCCTCCTCCTTTGCCGGGAATTCGAGGGGCGTCGGTACCTCGTAGTGCGAAGAAGTCGATTGCTGTTGCATAAAATGCGTACTTGGGATATTCCTTTGCTTCTTTGCTTTCTTCGAAATTTCAAGCTGCTGGCGACGGCGAAGTTTGTACTTGTAAAGGTCACTGGGCTGTGTTTTGCATGCATTAGTGATGTTGAGAAAGGCAGGAGATTGGGATTGGGAAGAATACACGGCGCTTGCCGAGAGCTGGGGGGAAGAGCTGTGGCCGTGGCTTTAGAATACAGTGGAGAACTCTGCAGAACAGAGAGAGGAGGCGTATAGAGAGTGAGGACCAGAGCCATGTCGAGGGAGAACAGAATCACGCCGAGTGAGGGGGCCGGGCCGAACTGGAGGCGATAGGACTGAAAGGCAGGACGGGCGACATCGGCGAGTCCTTCCCACACCCATACGAGAACGAAGCCCGTGCAAAGTACTTCTCCCTGTCCGAAATGCCGAACGACCATCCATACGAATCACCGCTGCCGCTGCTGCGTGGGTTGAGATGCATCCCTGCGTAGGTGCCACTGAAGGACGGCACTGAGCATCGTTTTTGACGCTTGATGTCTAGCTCGTCGACGGCTAGGATGAGGGAGCCTTGTCGATGGCGGCGTGGACTGATGGGGGAAGTTGAGGAGGGGCAGTCTGAGGTGGTTGTGGTGGTTAGGGAGAGGGGGCATGGACGACGGGGTGGGATGGAGCGGTTTGCAAACATCGATTCGGAGGCTCGACGGTGTGGATTCGTGGTAGTCGAGACCTCAGCATCGACAGGAGCTTGATCGTCTTCCTCCTCTCGGACGAAGGTGAGACTACTTCCGACTGAGGAGAAACTGTTGGGACGAGTCTTTGGTGTGCCGTAGTTGCTACTGAGGAT
Organism: Tilletia indica; assembly: GCA_001689995.1. Taxonomy (NCBI): domain Eukaryota; kingdom Fungi; phylum Basidiomycota; class Exobasidiomycetes; order Tilletiales; family Tilletiaceae; genus Tilletia; species Tilletia indica. The sequence continues at coordinate 202,228 of MAPW01000038.1, read as the reverse complement.
ATCCTCGTTGCTATCGTCGTCGTCGCTGGCGGTGTTGTGGATGGAGAGGAGGGATCCGATGTTGTCGGTTAGCTCGTCGAGGATGTCTTCTGGCAGCGTGGGGGGAAGGTCGGGGCTCTGGATGGAGGAGTGGGAGCGTTTCCTGCTGAAGAAGGGCATGGTGGGAGCTGAGTTTAGGAGGGCTTGGTAAGAGGTGTGATGTGTGAGGCAGAAGAGTGGAAATCAGATGAGAGATGAGGAAAGGTGAAGAGAAAAATCAGCAAATGACTGTCTCCTTTTATAAGTCTTGAGGAGGTCGGGGATGAGCCTTTCCTCTTGAGAACATTCAGACTGCAGAGAGCGAGAGGGAAGTGTGAGCAGGGTGAGTAGGACAGAATGGTCAGCATTGGCAGAGGAAGAAGCAGTGGACTACGAGAAAATAAATCTGGTTCCGCGGACATCTGCAGCTTCCTAAGCCCTTTCTCACTCTCTCAACACAACCGTATGTTCGACTTAGCTCTGAAAGGTGGTGGTCAGGGACATGGTCAAGCTGAGAGGTGAGTGAGTGAGTGAGAGGGGATAGGCCACTTTTCAAAAGCTGGGCCAGCCTGGGTTTTTCTCCAAAATGAGCCTAAGAACCAAAAACTACATGGTGTCGCGAATTTTGAAGATTGCAAGCTCGACCTTCGCAGCTTCGCGAGAACTGGAGCAGCTCGAGCTCAGCATCATCCCGCAAGCATTTCCTCAGCTCTCCATTCATCGCACACAGACAGCGTCGCCTTCACCCGCTCCAGACGCGCTCAGACTCTAGCCATCCTGCGCGCGCGCTTCGGGATCCCAGAATTCTGTTCCGGCTCAGCCCCAGCAACTGATCCGCAGCGCATCGAAGTTTAGAATCGACAGACAGCCTGTGCACGCCCGACAAAGGGACTCGAGGCAAAATGTCGTCTGTCGAAGCAGGAGAGCTGTCCGCGGATGTGAGTCTTCTAGATCGTTGCATATAGCGCAGTGTCAAGCTTCCTTACTGACGCGAATATCTGCCTTGTACCTGACACAGTTCCTGGTCTTGCGAGAGCTCGGCCTCGATGTCAAAGTCCGTCTTTCCGACCCACTCGAAATCCCTGCTACAGACAGCGCACGCCATCTACTCGCCATCTCGAACCGGCATGGCATCCTCGCCGCAGCCTCTACCACTGGCTTCGTCGTCGCCAGTCTGGCCGAGCTGCGCAGCACTTTTGCATCGGCGAAGCGAAGTACGAAGCCTCGCTTGGAGTCGCTGAGGTGCACGATTGAGGTTGCGGGTATTGGGGCGGGCGATGATGCTGCGGTCTCCTTTTGAGAGTTGCGGACGAGGACTCAAAGCTTGTAGTGGGTCTTACCACTGGGACGATTGCTGTGTGGGAGTTGGCAGACCTTGTCAAGGGAGGTCAGGTACGTTCGTCAAAGCTCCACACTCTGAGTTGATCGCATGCATGCTGAATGATGTTCTCTTTCTCTCCCTTTTTCTCCCCTCTCAGCCTGCGCCAGTCCGCACTGTTTCTCCACCCACCTCCAATAACCGCCTGCTTGAGCTCGCTCCCAATCCTTCTGGCTTCCCAAATCTTTGTGCCGCCATTTACGCTTCTGCGCAGTCCGCCTCGCAACACGGGCTCGCCGCCGGGAGTGTCACATTACTCGATGTTCGGACGGGGGAGTGGACCAAAGAACTCATCTCGGGCTGTACGTCAATCTGCTGGTCTGCGAAGGGCAAGCGCATTGCCGCCGGGTTACAAACGGGCGAGATCAAACAACTGTCCCCGGACGGAGATGTCAAAGATACCATCCCTCCCCCCTCTGAGCTGACACAGCAAGGCCCAAGATACGTCGAAGATCTGCTTTGGGTCGAGAATGAAAGCACGGTAGTTACTTACAATGCGCCGGCCGCGGACGGCGCCGACGATCCCGAACATCAGGACGACGTCTTCATCGTTCTCCGAGATCCCAAGTCTGCGCAAGCTGTCCGCTATGTCAGAATACCGATGGATCCTGCCCCGGCCTTCGGCGACGCCTCTCGTTCTGGACGACGATTTACGGCGTGGATCCGAAACTGGGCGCCCATGAAGCATATCATCTTCTCAGGCAACGTACCCAGCACTGATGTTGGAGCCATTGGATGCGAAGCGGAAGGCAGCGGACCCGATGCTTGGAAGTTCCTTGAGCTTGAAGAGACGTCGCGGCCGGTCCTGCCCTTCTCCAGCATTGACAATGCTTCGGACACGAGTCCGTTTGGTTTCGAGCTGGACTTGACTGCCGTTCAGGATGTGGATGATCCTTTGGCGGGCGTCAAGGGTGAGGAGGGCGCCAAGCTACCGCCTGCTCCCATTCTTTACATCTATACCAATGATGGTGTACTGCTGGGCTACCATGTGATCAATACTGCGAATGGAGCAGGCAAGTACGCAGGTGTCGTTGGTGCACCAATCGGAAACGCAGTGGACCAACCTGCAGTGGTATCTGCATCTGACTCGAAGCAAGAGACGGAAGCACCAAGCGCTGCGCCAACAGCTCAAGAACCTGCTCAAATCGAAGAGGACACCCAAATCGAGGAGGAGGCTGAGCTGCCACTACACCGACTCCGGCGCCGGTCGAAACCAAACCACCAGCAACGACATCTGCTTTCTCGTTCGGAGGTTTTGGTTCGACAAGCAGTCAAAGCACCGCGAGCGCTTTTGGAAGTGTGAAGCCGTCAACAGGGTTCTCTTTCGGAGGCGGTTTCGGTTTCGGCTCGAGTGCGGCTCCAGCTTTCGGTTCTGCTTTCGCTTCCTCTACGCCTACTGCTTCTGCAGATCAGGGGACCAAGCCTGTCTCTGCGTTTTCGTTTGGATCTTCAACTCCGACGACTTCTGCTGATCAGGGTTCAAAGACTGCCTCCGCGTTCTCGTTTGGCCCCAGCTCCGGCACTGACGATATCTTCGGCTCATCGTCCTCAGTAACGACGACAAACTCTACGGCTGCACCTGCGGAGAAAGAAGAGGAAGTTGGAGAGAAGAAGGAGGAGAGGGGCTCTTCGACGTTTTCGTTTGGTGGATGGGGTGATAAGAATATGTTCTCTGGTGCGGCGGATTCTGATGACGAGGCGGAGGATGGTGCAAAACTGGAGGAGATCGTTTCTCCAGCTGAGACTCCCCTGCTTCGCCGCCTTCCAAACCTGCTGCTGCTGCTGCAGAGAATGGCGCTTCGGGCTCGACTTTCGGAGGGGCCAGTGGGACACCCTCGCTTTTCGGCTCAAGCACAGCTTCGACGACGGCTCCTGCCTTTTCCTCTCCGAGTGCTTTCGGACAGTCGACTTCTGCATCGTCGGGTTTCGCTCCTGCTCCTGCTTTCGGGACGACGTCGGCGTTTGGGCAGTCGACTACTGCGTCTGCTTTTGGCGCTCCACTGCGTTCGGGAAGTCAACGACCGCTCCTGCATTTAGCGGCCCAACTGCGTTCGGACAATCGACTACCGCTCCTGCATTTGGCGCTCCGACTGCGTTTGGAAAAGCGACTGCTCCATCTGCTTTCGGCACGCCTTCTGCATTCGGACAGAACAGCTCGCCCGCGCCTGCGTTCGGAAAGTCCACTGCCTTCGGCCAAGCCAGTCCTTCGACGTCTTCGCCGTTTGGAAGCGCTTCTACGCCCACAGCGTTTGGTCAAACGTCGGCTTTTGGCGCAAAAGCTTCGCCTGCATCTGCTTTTGGCGCGACGTCGGCTTTCGGCGCCAGTGCTGGCGGAGGTGGAGCTTCTGCTTTTGCGAAGACGGCCGAGTCGGGCAGCGGGTCTGACAATACTTCAGCCATCGGGAAGCCATCTGCGTTCGGGTCCAGCAGCGGTGGGTTCTCTGCGTTTGCGAAGATGGGCCAAGGTTCAGCCGGCGCTATGCCTTTTGGAAGTACGTCTGCTTTTGGGTCATCAGCGAATACCGCCGCGACGTCTGCGCCAGGTGAGAAGAGCGCGTCGCCGGTGTCGGCGTCCGGGTCCGCGACTCCTTTCGGCGCTCCAAGCAAGAGCGGCGCGTCTGCCTTTGGAGCCTTTGGGAAGTCTACAACACCTTTCAGCTTTGCGGCGAAGGATGGATCATCGCCTTTCGGCACCCCATCTAAGTCAGAAGCAGGTTCAGTGTTTGGCTCTGATGCGGATACGAGCAAAGCTGCTGACTCGCAAGAGCAGTCCGGTCCTGCTGTTGTTTCAGCTGTAGACAAGAAGGAGGACGAGCGCGCTGAATCGCCCGAGATCGCCATTCCTCCGATCTGTTCTCCAGGGGAACAGCATGAGGACTCGCCGGCTCCGGAGGAAACATCGGCCTCACAAGAGAAGGAGGTCGTTTCTGACGCTACCGTGCCGGCGCCAGCGTTGCCCAAGGACGAAACGAAGACGGAGACTGAAGGAGGTCAGGACTTCTCGTCGCCTGCTCCTGACGACTTCAAAGACGCGCGAACCAGCACTGCGCCTGCGTCTGAGCAGCTGGAGGAGACTGATGGTGCTGTTGGCGGCGCAGACGAATCGCGGCAAACAACAACGGATGAAGAAAAGGAGGACGAACCTGCTCAGCAGGATGCTGATGAGAGTGGTGACGCAGAATCACCTTCCGCCGGATCACCTGAAGAGGCACCTAAGGAGCTTCCTTCAGGAGACAACGAGGCATCGAAGCAGGCACCCAAAACATCTGAGCCGGCCACTGCTCCTCCTCCTGCTGCGTCTACATCGGTGCCGCCAAGCAGGACTTCTTCACCGTTCTCCTTTGATGCGCCGGCTTCTGGCAAATCAGTATTCGGTCAAGCCTCGAAAAGCACAGCTTCGCCTGTTTTGTCAGCTTTCGGCGGGGGTCAATCTGCTACGGCTACCAACACATCTTCTGGAGCTCCTTCTGCATTTGGTAGCACTCCTGCGGCACAGGCCACTGTGGACAAACCGAAGTTGCCCTTCTCCTTTGGCACCGTTAAACCACTCTCCTTCGGTTCGCCCGCACCCTCGCCCACATTTGCGCCCGTCAAGCAGGAACCCAAGTCGCCTTCGTCACTGCTCGGAGATGCCAAGCCTTTCTCGTTCAACAATACCTCCACGTCCTCAGCATTCCAAGCTCCGTCCCCTGCGGCGAGTAAGCCCAGCCCGAGTCCTGCTGCCTCGCCGTTCTTCTCAGCTCCACAGGGCAAGAACGCTCAGCCAGCGGTGCCGAGCTCGACAAGGGCGGGTGAAAGCACGGGTGGCTTCTTTGCGCCTGTCAAGACCGAGAACAAGCAGCCTGCTTTCAGCTTCAATCAAGAAAAAGCACCTTCTTCGTTCCCTGCTCCCACACCTTCCTTCCAGGCTGAGTCCAAGCCCCAGAGCAGCGGTGTATCGAAGCGCGGTTTGGAAAGTGCAGCGCCTGGGTTTGGAGTAGGGGCCGCACCGAAGCTGGCCGCGCCGAAGCAAGAACGTCAAGCTTCGGGTATTGCTGGAGAAGCAGAGCGCGTCTATCTAATGATGGAGGAGGAGCTAGCTTTGGTGAGTGAGGTGCATAGGTTTCTGTAGGCTGCAATTTCTTCTCTGACAATATCTTGTTCTTTGAATCCTCAGTTGGAACGGAATGCGAACGCTTGCGATGATGTCCTGCAACAATCTCGGACACCGCATCGTCTTGCTCAGAGCGCCGATGACTTTGACGACCACAGCAAATGGTCATTCGGTGATCTGCCTTTGTTGCTGCGTATGGCCACGGATCTGCGCAAGGATGCGGAAAGGAAGGCGTCTGAGAAGGGTTTGCGGACTCAGTTAAACGTGCTTCAGGATCAACAACTGAAGGCTGAGGCCAAACGCGAAGAGGTTTCGCGGTTCATCAAGGCACGTTCTGATCCACAATTTGCTGAGCAGGTCGAAGTGATGAAGCTCGGACCCGAGCATCAGGATAACCGTAATCGTCTTCGCAAGGGAGTTCGAACGATCCGGGAGAAGATGGCCGAGTTGCAGGAGACTTTAGAGTCACTCAAGGTCAAAATCGCGAATCAGAAGGCCGGGAAGACACCTATGGAAGTTCCTCCACTGGACACGATGCAGCGCGCAACCCGAAACATCACGCGACGATTGATGGAGCAGCTCGATCGGTTGAGCTTGTTGGATACCGAGCTTCGGCTGGTAAAGCCTGCCTTGCCGAGCGGGGATTTGTCGGACGACGAAGCTGAGGCGGTGCTACCCAAGGCAGGGGCCATCAAAAGCGCTCCACTATCAAGGGACCCCTTCTTGCCACCTCCAGCTAATCCGGTGGCACTGCAGCTTCGTACGACGAGACGACGTGTCAATGGTCTCAAGGCTGTCTTTGTCGACTCGATGAAGGAGCCCATCTTGAACACGAAGGCGGTCAAATTCACAGATGGAACAGCCGAGATCGAGGATGAACCGAGCGAGAATCTCCAGATTACGCTGGCGCAGGGTCCTGTGCATATTTCACGGATTCCAAAACCGACGAGATCTGTGGACACGGTGCGTCATGCTTCACCTCCTCTCTTCTCTGGGACGAAGGGCAAGATGGTAGAGATGCCCGCCTTGTCGCTGCCTGCTCAGCCCAGCGGCGTGGACCGTGGATTCAGTCCTTTTGCTCCGTCGCCTTCGGTTTCACCCTCGCCTGCTCCCGCGCCTGCGCAAGGTTCTTCAATCTTCCCTTCCCTCTCTTTCAAGCCGGTCGCATTTGCTCCAGCTACTGTTCCAGACTTTTCCGCATTTGCTCTGCCGGCGGGTAACTCTGAATTCTCTCCAGGAGGTCGACAAGGTTCGATCGGTAGCAGCACTCGAGGTGGACTGCCGAAGCGCGAGAAGCGATCTTCTTCCACGGCTGTGCAGTTGCCTGGCACTGGCAAAGGGATGTCCATGTTGAGTCCACCAGACGCAGGCTCTGCTGTGGGCTCGGACTTGAACAGCTCGACGGCGAGCACCCGTGGTTCTTCCCCACTGCCGAACGACTTCTTCGCCTTCCCACCAGCTGCGACGGCTACTAGCAGCAGCAAACCTACTCCTTCCTTGTTCGGCGGTGGTGGTACGGGTACATCGAGTCCTGCGACTGGCTTCGGTGGACTGGGTGGTCGACCTATGTTTGACTTTTCTCGACCTGCATTGCCGCGGATCCAGAAGGCTTCTCAGGAGGAGGAAGAGGAGGAGGAAGAGGAGGAGGAAGAAGAGAAGGAGGAAGGCGGCCGAGGGTCCAATGAGGTTCAAAAAATGGGCATGGGCAAGGCTGAGGATGAGGCGGTTGATGGGGACGAGGAAGAGGCTGACGTTACGGACGACCATGCATCTGAGGAACAGGACGAAGAAGAAAAAGATGGAGAGCTTGATGGAGAAGAAGAAGAAGAAGAAGGAGAGTACGACGAAGACGACGACGACGACTATGAGGATGAAGTTGACGACGAAGACGAAGTCGACGATGAGGACTATGATGAAGAGGAAGACGGCGATTGGCAGGTGAGTAGTGCTTGAGCTTGGAAGGAAACTGTGTTTGTGACCGCCTTCTGACTTCTTCTGCCCTACTTTCTGGTCCCTGCGATGGCTCAATCTTAGGCAGATGTTGATGAGGTCGAAGATGAGGAGGAGGGCTACGAGGGCTACGATGTAAGCGGCGGAGAGGGCGTTGAGGAAGTAGCGCCGGAGGAAGAAGGTCTGAGCGCGGTGGAGGAGGAGGAAGAGGAGGGCGTGAATCAGAATGGGGAATAATGTGCTTTGGCTCCCTCGCCGCGAACGCAGGTCCCTCTAATATCAATCGCAGATTCTTGATCACTTCCGTCCGCGCTTATGGCCTGTCAGGAGAGCTCAACAAGATCGGTGTCATATTCATTGGCAATGCATTGGCGAGAATCAAGCCTGTTGAGCGCTGAGCGGTACTTCTTCATCACTATCACATCCCAGAACAAAGACACAGGGAAGTTGATACATATAAGGAGGCTCACGATCCATGAATTCGCAGGACGAGGAGGAAGAGTGAAGAGTGGCAGGATCGCACAGAGGTCGAAAATGGAAACACTCCAGTATTTCACATCAAAGCCTCACACAAAACAGCTGGTATCGATACAGTGATTTATTTGGGACCGTCTGGACATGTTTTTGTTGCCTCGCGCAACGACAGAACGAGATTGGTCAGGATGGAGGAGGGGCGAAGGGAGGGCAACTCTGCAAGTTGGACAATTTGGGCAAATCTGCCTTCTGCTGATCTGCTCAGCACCAATTCTGCCCAGAACACATCGAGGCGATACAAAAACCAGCCAGCAGGTGTATAAAAATAGGCGGATGCCAGAACCGGTGAGAGATGTTGCCTACAGAATCCCTGGGGACGTCTGATGGTGTCCATGTTGTTGGGAAATTGACCAACTCCAAGCTCTCCACCGAATCGCGTCGCGTCCTCTCCCGACGCGTCGCTCCTGCCACGCGGTAAAAAGTCGGTTCTCGACTCTCTCGAGGAAGCGAACAATTTGACAGGACCATCGATAACAGTCAGCTTCCCTACCACCACTTAGCGATCAACAACAGCAACAGCAACAGCAGCAGTAGCAAGGGCAAGGTCCGCCATGGCGTCTTCAGGTGAGGGTCCTGTTTTGTGATGCTGTCTCTGAGTGACTGCTGACGTTCCCTGCGTTTGCGGCCTTGTTCCTTCGACAGGCGCAGGTGGGAGCAGCTCAAGCACTCCTTCGACAAATGCAGCATCAACTTCGAACTCGACTCAGACTACACCGAATGCCGCCGCGCATGCGGAGATAGAGCAGCTTGTGGGCCGCGCGCGGAAGGCTCAACGATCGAATGAGCCTTTTAGCAGACTGCTCGTCCTTGTGCCGAACCTGGTCAAAAACGATCCGGAAGCACTCAAACATATCTACTGCTCGAAGGCGACATGGGCTCCACCTGGGAGGCAGCTCCAAGCTGCCATGGTTCGCTGCTATGCATTCACGGAGAAGCCTGAGCTTACGAAGTGGTTGCAGACACAGGCCAACTCGTACTTCGGTTGCGAGGATTGCCTGGACTGCTACATGTCGGCGCGCCAGATTGCAAACGAGCAGTGAGTCGAAAAATGCTGCCAGCGATGCCAGAGATGCCAGCCTGCTCAGTCATTCTCATTTTTCTTACTCATCACACACAGATTTCTCAACGAGCTTCCACCGGATCGTGTCCTTCAATTCCAAGATCACATCGACAGCTGGAATCACGCCTGGATACAGAAACTGCTCACTTCGCGCGGCATCACCTCAGGCAAAGATCTTCACCAGCTATCCTCCGCGGAAATGTACGCATTTCTGAACTTCGCCGTTGTTCGATATATCGCCCACGTTCCCACCAGCGGAGGCGCAAATCCATCTCAATCGCAGCAAGACCCTCGGTCGGCAACTCAGAAGCCACTCTACGCCATCTTGCAAAGCGTATCGGAAAAGAATCTGCTTCACAATGCGAAGAGGTTCAGTCCTGCGCATCTTCTCCTCTTGGCGGGTTCCGACTCTGTCCTGCGCGAGTGGGCCGATCTGCACGTGGACAGCAGTGTGCCATCATTCGTGGGAAGCGATACACTCGCTAACCCCATCTTTACTTCCGCCATCCGAGCATTACAGGCCAAGCTCGCTTCAGACACTTTACTAGCCAGCGAACGGACCCTCATCTGGAAGGCTGTCTCCAACGCCTTAGAATCCGAAGAGGTGGCACCTCTCGCTACCCAGCTGAGCGGGCTTGTGATGGAGCACCTTCAGGACGACGGCACACACCTCCCTCTCATCCTGAAGAGCTTCCGACTGGTGCTCCACCACGCTGGAAGCAAGCTTTTTGGGGCACAAGAAGATCTCGCCGTTTTTGCAACGACAATGCTGGGTCGCATCACAGACTCGTCTGCACTGTTTCGTTCGGCGGCTTCTGAATCTGCCACGGAGGAAATAAATCGCGGAGACCTTTTTGGCTGGATGGACGAATTTCTTGCCGCCATTCTCGACAATTACCAACGGCCAGACGGCGAGGTAACCTTCCGCGACTGCCTCAAGAACATTGCTCACTGGTGCTTTGAGCGATGTAAAGGATCGGACGTGCTACCACCCGCGACGGCCCTGATCATGGATGAGGGTCTCAAGAGCTTGCTCGCACTTGTGCATGGCACGTACGAGTACTACCCGCGCAATCTGACCATCTCGGTTCGCAAATTGGACTCGGAGCTGGTCTCAGGACGACAGAACCCGCCAGATGGGAAAGAGGATGCCATCGATGAGGTCCTGGATATGCACATGGTGAGGTTCCGGAAAGTCATACGGGACGTACTGGCCTTTCATGCCAAGAGCCTCGTTGGCGCGGCCTGCGACGATCCCAAGTCGAAGGGAAAGTCGTCAGAGACGGCGACCGTCTCTGAAGTGAAGATCACCGCTCAGCAGCTGCTCACTTCGGTCTTCGAAGTAGATGCATCCTCGGTCGCTGAGACGATGCATCGGTTATCTGAGCACAACACCTTCTACAAGAATCAGCTGGCCAAGACGAAGCCGGCCGATATGGAGGCGGTCTTCAAGCGTGCCGAAAAGACTCTCCCCGAGCCGCTTGCTGTCTGTCATGAGCTGTGGCGGGCTGGCTATGATGCGATGGAAGGCTCTGAATCGATGGCGGTGATCATGATGGACGCAAGTGTTCCCCTATCCGTCTTTGCTCCCGTCGTCTTCGAAGATCTACTCAAAACGCATTCCTTGCCGGCTCCGGTAGCCGACAAGTCGGACGCGAACAGGAGCAGCAGCGCCAACGCCGCCTTCCAAAGATACCTCCGGCAACTGCGCTCGGTAATAGTATCGTATGATCAGCGTATGCGGGAGACGAGGGGCGAATTGGCAACTGTGATGGAGCGAATTGGCTTCACTGGCGACGAAGAGCTCCTTCGGCGGATCTGTTCTGAGCATGCAGACGTGGTCATCGCTCTGGCACTATCTGCCCAGCCATCGCTTCGGAATACTGCGCTCACGTTCGCGCGTCAAGCTTTCGAAGAATACGGCAGTCGAGAAGAGTGCTTGCGCGCGCTGTTGAAAGCGAATCCGGGTGCAGCCATCACGGGGCTCAACCAGTATTTGGAGACCTTTCAGCGGGCGGCGGCAAAGTTGGTGGAGGCATCCAAAGCGGCTGCCTGGATGGTCCGATCCTTTGCAGACATAATGACGATTCTGTGCGGACCGGACGGAGTGCTCCGTTCAGGCTCGTCGTTCTCGGTGAAGGACCAGCCTGAGCTTGAGGCTCAGCTTTCGGAGCCTCTTGCGGAGCTCTGGAAGCTGATGTGTCGCTCCGTAGAGGCTATCTACGACCGGACTCCGCATTGGTCGAAGGTTCTGGCGCGGACCGAGCTGCTCGCATGGTTCCGGGACGTCAACCTGTTTGCGACGGAGATGCTCGACAACTTGGAGGTGGTTCAAGCTGCTGTTAATGGCGAAACCGAGGAGACGGAAGAGCCTGCGGTTGATCTGGTGGCTGAATTTGCTCGACCGGTGGTGGCTGCGTTCCAGTGGATGCGACTCAACGAACTCGACACGCTGCTATCGTCTTTCCAGTTTGTCCAGCGTGGACTCGAACGCATTATGGAACCTGGTGCCATTCGGAGTGGAAAGGATGCGATAGCGTCCACACTGAAGACAAAGCTGGACGGTCTACAGGGCAAAGCAAAGGACGGCAAGGTCAGGTGCTTGCTGAGCAAGGAGCAACTAGGCTTCCTTCGACTCTTGATCTTTGGCGAAGAAGAAGCGGCACGTCAAGAGCAGGATTTGTTGGATTCGGACGATGAAGTGGAGTTTGTCGACATGAAGGGGAAGGGCGGCGAGTTTTCGATGATAGGCGACCGAGTCAGGCGGCCCTACGCATCTGGCTCGACTGCACCGTCCGTGCCGGAGCGACAATCGCGGCCTTACAATATGAACCCGGACGCCAAGCACGCGAAGACAACGATGCGACAGTCGAGCATCTTTGATGCCATGGCCCGGGCTTCGGCGAAAGAATCGAGTGGACCGCGCAAGCCTCAAGCTGGTGTTTCATCTTCCTCCGCCTCGTCGAGTCGGAATGCTTACCAGAGCGCAGGAGCTTCAGCGACCAAGCGAGCCGATCGTCACTCCGGGTCAACAAAGCAGAGCAGCATTTCAAAGATGAAGGCCGCTCATAAGGCTGGAATGTCTCGGACTACCGCAGCGCGTCAAGGAGTGCCTGTAGCTCCAGCGGCTCGGAGCTCGGTTACAGGTGCTTTGAATCGAGACGGACCTCGAGCTTCGACACCGACTAGGTCCACTGCGAAGCCGCCGGCAGCGGATGAAGAGGACTCGTCTCCGGAGAAGCCCAAACATAGTGGTCTGCATGCACTCCACGAGACCGCGGAGGAGGTCAGACGACGTCAGCAGTATGCCGTCGAGAATATGAAGCGCAAGCGGGCTCAAGACAAGGGCGCTCGTATCCGGGTGGATCCGAATTTTGCTGCGGAGGCAGCGCGCAGAGACGAGGATGCACGCAAACTCAAATTGCAGGCCGAACCCAACTTTACGCAACTACACGAGGTCATACTTAGCTGGTCGTCTGCTGTTTCCGCAGATATGCCTCCAAACTTCGATGCGAGCACGCTCCGTCAGATGCCTCAAAAGTTCGGCAGCGCTAAGGAGTACTTGGACGCATTTGAGCCATTCTTCATCCTTGATACTTGGGCTGACTTTTGTCGCGCGAAGGAGGAGTTGCATCTCAACGGCAACCCAAGACTTCCAGTCACGGTGGGCTCAAGATCTGCCATCAATCGCTTCACGGAGATCGTGGTGCATTTACATGCACCTGATCCTAAATTGGTCCGCTTCACAGACACGGACGTGATGTTCCTCTGCGCCGAGACAGGTCCAGCCGCCGTGCTTGCCAAAGTGCAGAACGTCAGGCGAGAAGGCCTGAACTACTCCATGACTTTGCGGCTCAACCTCCGCCAAGATCCTCAGAAGATCGGAGCCGAGCTTTTGAATGGAAGCAGGTGGCACCTGCAGCGCGTCTTCTCCCTATCCACCACGCATCGTGCTTATGCAGCCCTGTTGAAGGTCCAACACTTCAAGCTTCGGGACGCTGTTCTGTCAGCCGAACCTGAAAAGGGAGGTGGTCTCAGCAAATGGGATGTCGAGAAGCTGACAAGGAGGATTGACGTCAACGTGCCTCAGGCGCAAGCCATCATACATGCCTTGAATTCCACTGGCTTTTCGCTGATCCAGGGTCCACCTGGTACCGGCAAGACGAAGACGATCTGTGGTCTTATCCAGCAAAGCTTCAACGGGGGCAGCACGAAGGCGAAACGGCCCAAGATCTTCATATGTGCACCGAGCAATGCTGCTATCGACGAAGTTGCTCGTCGAGCGAAGATGCTAGAATTGCCGAACGGCGGAAAGTTGGCGATCGTCCGAGTGGGACGGACGGAGAAGATCAGCAGTGCAGTGGCTGATATCACTTTAGATGTCATGGTCGACATGCGGATGGCGGCAACGGACGATCGAATAACGACGAAGGACGCTTCGCAGCTTCATGCCACGGTTCAGCAACTCAAGAACGAGATTAACGAACTGCGGGACAAGATCAAGCTTTTGGATGGATACGAGGCGTCGAAGGAGGAGGTACAGAATCTGGTTCGGAAGCGGAAGGAGAAGGAGGCGATGCGGCAAACTACACTGCAGCAACTTGATGAGGTCAAGGACAAGCAGAAGGATACGAAACGTCAGCAAGATGCTGATCGGATTAAGTTCCGCCGGCAGATCTTGGATGGAGTGAGTGGTTCGATCCTTGACGTTTTTGGCGTTCGTGAAGACTGTCTGCTGATACTCACTTTTTCCACACAGGCGGATGTCATCTGTTCCACGCTTTCGGGTGCCGGTCAGGACTCCTTCGGCAATATGGAATTCGAGACCGTCATCATAGATGAAGCCGCCCAAGCGGTAGAGCTCGAGACCTTGATCCCGCTTCGGTTCGATTGTCAGCGATGCATCTTGGTTGGAGATCAGAACCAGCTGCCGCCTACTGTGCTTTCTGGGGTTGCGAAGAAGTATGGATACGCCAAGTCGTTGTTCGTTCGGATGTTCGAGAATGCTCCTGAACGTGTGCATCTTTTGAGGTGAGTTGAGCGTCAAGGTCGAAATGATAAGTTTTGCTGGATAGGCTGGGCGCTGAGTTTAACCAATCTTCTTTTCCTTTCCGTCTGCAGCATCCAATACCGCATGCACCCTCAGATCTCTAGTTTGCCCTCGGCCACATTCTACCAGTCACGCTTGACTGATGGGCCAAACATGGCGGCAAAGACGGCTCAACCGTGGCACGATGATCCTTTGCTGGGCCCCTTCAAATTCTTCAGCTGTTCGGGTCGTGAGGTGACGGGCCGTGCCCACTCGCTCCGGAATCGTGAAGAGGTCGACATAGCCTTGGCGATCTATGGACGGTTACGCCGTCTCTGGGGAGCCGACCTGGACTACCGCGTTGGAGTCATCAGCCCGTACAAAGACCAGGTGAATGCGCTACGGTCTGGGTTCGAGTACAGGTACGACCGGGACATCTCCAACCGGGTCGACTTCAATACCGTCGATGGCTTCCAAGGGCAGGAGAAGGACATTATCATCTTCTCGTGTGTTCGAAGCGGTGACCTCGGTGCGTCCGGTCAGGTCGGTTTCTTGCGCGACCCTCGTCGAGCGAATGTGGCTCTTACTCGCGCGAAGAGCAACCTCTTCATCATCGGCAATGCGCCTTATCTTCGCAATGATCCGGTGTGGGGGTTCATAATCTGGCATGCTGAAGCACGGGAGCTCCTGCACCATGTCGAGGTGAAGAATTTCGAGACGCCGGTGGGAGCTACGAGGTTGCCGCCCCCGCCGATGATGGGACAGGGTCGGCCTGCTCAAAAAGGAGCGTTGGACAATGCATTGTGGTCTGCTGGTATGTTGGCGCGGCATCCACACGGGTCCGTCCACAGGCAGCGGAGCTTTGCGGCACCATACAAGAGCAACTATCGAGCAGCAACAGTGGAGGATGAAAAAGAAGTGGAGGAGGGCGAGGTGGTGGAGGACGAGATTGTGGATCCGTACTGGGCTGCTGGCGATGCGGCTGCTGCTGCAGCCCTGAAGCGTGATACGGGCGCTGCTGATGAAAGACAATCTACTGATGGCGACTCACTCTGGGGGATGACAGTGATAAGGATGAGCCGATGACTGGGCCTGAGCAGGCGGTTGATTCGAAGGCGAGCGCGAGTTCTAATGGCGCGGCGGGCCGAGGCGATGCTGGTGCTCAAGGATCGAAGGGCCCAAGTGCGACGAAGCAATCGCGGCCGCCACCGCCTTCAAAAAGCGCCCCTGCCTCAACAAGCACAGCGGGTACAAAACGTCCGGCTCCGGTGGTTCCCTTTGATCCGTTCGGCACTGCTTCAAGTCGACCTCAGAAAGTGGCTAAGAAGGGTCCTGGCGGTAGCTCTGTAGCCAATGGCACGCCTCAACACCCGCTCCCTGCGAAACCCACTGGCTCGAACAACCAGCGAGGTGGTGGCCGTCCTCCGGCTGCGTTGAAGGTACACGTAGTCCCGAAGGGTGGGTCTCTGCCGACTCGACCCGGTGGTGCGAGTGGCGCTGCGGGTAAAATCCCGCCCCTTGGACCGGATGGGAAGGCCATGCCGGGTTCCCGAGTTTCTCCGCCGATTAAAGCTGGTCAAGAACGGCCTGGCGCTGCTGGTGCACCTACGCCGGGTGTGGATGTCAACGCAGCCGTTCCTTCTGCCAACGCGTTATCGGCCTTGTTCGTCAAGAAGAGGAAGTGAGAGATTGTTGTTATCTCACGACACTCGAACTACACCGACTTGTTCTGCTCAGTTACCTCAAAGGATCTCAACCCTCCTCTTCCAAGCTTTCCGTCAATGCTCCACCCTCTTCCGACTTCGTCTTCTCCCGGTACCACGGTCGACCTTCGCCCCCCTGCACGTCCGCCTGTACAAAAGTTTGCTCAGATGCAATTCTCTCTTCACTCTGCTCCATTCCCCGACTCTATATCTGGTCTACCTCTTCGACCCTCGCTCCTGCAACATCAAACATCTACCCAACTCTGCCCTCGGGCGACACCATTACGTGGTAACGGGCCTCCCTTGGGTGAAAGGGAGGCCCTCCAGCGCGTGAATGTGCCAGATTGAGCATGCCACGTGGCATTTCGGGCTATGAGAAAATGAAAAGGTGTCGAAATAAACCTGGGAAACAACAAGAACGTTCTTGGATGCGATCGATGCGCAACGAATATGAAACATGTTGGAACTTGGAGTCTGGATCAACAAACAAACAAACACTTTCCCAATCCGAGTGAGCTCTGGAATTTTGTACCACGACCACCACGACAACGAGAACCACATCGAAAGGAATCCACAACAGCGCGAGAAGGAGATGTCGTACTACGCGCAACAGCCGCCTTACAACGGGCAGACCTACCAGCCACCGAACATGGGAGGTGGTCCTGGTCAGGGAGGTTACAGCATGCCCCAGTCAGCACCGTACGCTCCTAACCAACAGCAGCAGCAAGGATACCCGCCCAACCAGCAGCAGGACTTCGAGAAGCAGCAGCAGCAGCCAGGAGGAGGATACTACGGTGAAAAGCCAGGTACACTCGCTCCCCAGGGCTACGAAGGCGAACGATTTGCGCCTAAGCGACCCAAGTTCCAGGACCCCTTCTTCGCCATCTTCTTCCTCGCAGTCCTTGGTGGCTTCATCGCACTTTCCGTAATCACGCTGCGCAGCTACTCGATTAGCGACATTGTTGGTGGAGTCGTCAGTGGTAACAGGGGTGCAGCTGGTATCATCGGTACCCTCAACACGCACACCGCAATCATCTTGATGCTCAGTGCTGGCGTCGCGCTCGTCTTCTCGATTCTGTACTTAATTCTGGTTCGTTTTGCGACGCGCGCCATCATCGAAATCACCTGGTTCCTCAACGTCGCTCTCAACATTGGGTACTGTGTCTATCGTGAGTGCTTCCCCTCTCGTACTTGAGCCAAATTGGCCCAGTGACGATGTGGCTGACCACGCGCTCCATGCGCATCTCCATCATAGTCTGGACCCAGGGTTTCACATCTGGAGCAGTCATTTTCACCATCTTCGCCGTGCTGAGCATCATCTTCTACTTCTACGCCCGTAAGAGGATTCCGCTCGCCCGCATCCTGCTCAAGACCATTCTGCGCGCGGCCAACGACTACCCGAGCACATATGTCGTCTCCCTCCTCGGCACTCTCTTCCAGGCCATCTTCTCGGTCTGGTGGACGTGGACCCTGGTTGCGACTTACCAGCGCTTCGACCCGAACGGGAGCACCCAGAATAACTCATCGCGCTCCAATGGGGCTGTTACGGGACTCGTCGTCTTCCTCTTCTTCACTTTCTATTATGTGACGGAGGTACTGAAGAACATCACTCTCGTCGTGACGGCGGGTATCTTTGGCGTCTGGTATTACGGGGTAAGTCGCATGGATCAGCAACAGCTTGAGTTGCGCTCTCATGTTCGGGAGAAGCTGACGCTGAGTTTTTGCAAATACCTGACAGGCTCCGACCAAGCACGTCGCTCTGTCCTCCTTCAAACGCGCAACGACATACTCGCTCGGAAGTATTTGCTTTGGCTCTCTGATCGTCTCGCTTCTCGAGCTTCTGCGCGCGTTCTTCCGCACACTGTCGGCCACCCAGGCCAGCGAAGGCGACATGCTGAGTTCTATCTTGGCTTGCGTTGCCAGCTGCTGTGAGTTCTTCCTGCTTCAACAACCCTTCCCAGTAGGTTATCAATTGTTTCTCACAGCATTTCGTTTTCACAGGCATCGGCTGCATCGAGGGAATGGTCCGATGGCTCAACAAGTATGCATTCATCAATATTGCCCTGTACGGATCGAGCTACATCGAGGCTGCCAAGGCAACATTCACTTTGCTTCAACAGAAGGTAAGATTGCGTGCCATGTCCTCAAAAGCCAGCTGCAAACCTGAGTTCTCACTGGACATCCACTCCTCTTGTCTTTTGTTTAGGGAGTCGATGTTATCGTCAACGACTCGCTTGTCAACACCGTCTGGCTCATGGGCTCGTTCGCCATCGGTATCCTCACCGCCCTCTTCTCTTACATCTACCTCAAGGAGTCGGACTCCAACCCAGGCGAGAGCTCGTCCATCATAATCCTCGCCAGTTTCGTCTTTGGTCTCCAGATCTCGCTCTCACTCGGCGCGGGCACGATTGGGTCCGGTGTAAGCACGCTCTTTGTCGCGCTTGCTGAAGATCCCGAGGTCATTAGGACGCGCGATCCGGAGCTGTTCGAGATGATTCGTGCGACGTACCCTCAAGTCGCCTCCCCAGTCCAGCACTGAGAAGGCCCGAACCGACGATGGACAAAACATGTGCTCTTCAGCCCTTCCTAACATTCTCTTTTCCTTTCCTCTCCCTCTTTTCCTTCCCACCCTCACTTGTTCGTCAAAAGTTATTCTGTAATCCTGTCCCTCAGCATCCTCCCTCTTCTACACTGCTTGCTCCGATACCACCTTCTGTCCCAATCGCAATATCCATTACATGGCGTCATGGCGTGCCCTTGACCGGCGTGAACCTATGACTCTCCTCTTACAGCCAGCACGGGCATCACGCTCGACCGTGAAGGACTCGATTCGAGGAAGTCGACCAAGTGTGCTGTCCATACATGTGATTACTTGATGTAGTACTGGTACAGGTTGCTATTCCGTCCAACAAGGAAAGGGTGAGAAGACTTGCTGCAGATGATGCCGTCGACCGACATCCGAGCTGGAAACCTTGAGAAGAGAATGCCAACGGAAGTCAAGCGTAGCATCCCAGAACTCTCAAAGAGCCTGGACACGCTTCCTTGTCTCCCAGGGTAGCATAGCCAGAGCAATGGGCGTGACGAGCATGATCCCGCCGGCCAGGTAGACGGTGTTCTGCGCGTTGGTTGGACCCCCGTCACCGTAAAGTCTCTTGCCCGCAATTGGAGCGACGATGGAAGCGATTCGACCCACTGTGGAGCATGTGCCGCTTCCTGTGCCACGAATCGTGCTTGGATACCTATTGAGAGGGACGGTAGCATCGAGAAGAGTATGGATGTTTTGCGTTAGTTGATATGTTGCGACCCATTCAGAAGTGAAAGAGACCAAACGTACGTAATCGGTGTGTAGGCGTATAGGAGCGCATTGAAGAGCGACTGACTCCAATACTCAAGCGCGTTGAGACCGATGGACGATGCCCAGGCTAACAATGTGAGAAGAATGATCGTATATGAGTGAGTGCGATCTGAAGCCGGGTCAATCATTTCGCTGTCTTGCTGGTACTCACTGTCAACGGCGGCGTAGAGGAATAAGCTCACTGCCATCAGCGCCGAGCTGAAAATGAGAGAGAGGAGCTGAGCTCGGCGGTTCAGACTGTAGAGGGCGCCCGCCAATAGGGTTGCAGTCAATCCTGGTGCGTAGATGGCGATACTTTGAGCGCCGAACGAAACAAGAGGAAATTCGATCAGCCACGACACGTTTGTCTCCACGGGCGCTCTTTCTGGCATGGAAGCAGATGGTTTCGACTCACTACGAGGCATACGTTTCCCGGATCGAGTGATTCGTCTCCCCGCCTTTATCCGCCAAGATCAGAGGCAAAAAGAATCCCGCGATCGAAAAGGCGAAGAAGTCACAGAAGTAGACGAGAAACAAGACCGAGCTGACTCGAGCCAGTCGGGCGTTGCCGAAGAGGGTCAGGAGACCTGCCGTACTGCGGAAAAAGGTGGATTTGACGTGGTAGAGTGCAAAGGCGACAAACCCCTTCTCTTGTCGCACTGCGAGAGCCGATGTAGCTGGTCCCTTGGACGCCGAGGCGGCTTGAAGACGGCGGATGGGAGCAGCGACCTTGATAGGTGCACCAGAATCCGGCTTATGCCTTTTCGAGCCAGATTTGAGCGCGCTTCGCTTCGTCAGGGCATCATCGGTATCCGAGTCCGCGTCCCCAGCGCCGCTATGGTCCCCCTCAGCTCGGATGACTTCTCCCTCTACACTAGCAACCGTATCCGTACCCAGAGCCAACGCGTCGATCCGCTGGAAATCCTCCACAGTGAGCGTCATGACCTCCTCCTTCCGATTCTGCTTCGCAATCGCCTTCAGGACCTTAATTGCCCCTTCATCGTCCCCCACGCTGAGTAAGAACTGCGGAGTCTCATGGAAATCGAAGATGAAGAAGCGAGCGAAGAAGACACAGAGCGTGATGGCGCCCATGACTAGCATGAGTGTTCGCCAGCCAAAGTTGGCGCTCTTGGTGCATTCGCCTGCGGGTACGTCGGGCCCGCATGTTCGCGAGGGAATGAAGGCGTATGCGAGGAGGGTGCAGAGGACTACGCCGAGCGGTTGGAAGGTGGAGAGGAGGGCGACCAACCAGCGCTGCTGGGTGGGGATCGTTTCTACTACGATGGTGCCGTCGACCTGTGAAATGCGATAGACATGTCAGCGAAAAGGGACATCTTAGGCAGTTGCGGCCGACACACGCTGCGTCTGTATCTCACCGGAATGTTACCGCCTGTTAAGGGAAGAAAGACGAGTTAGCCGTTGTGGACGAGATAAGAGCAGATCCCGGAAAACAAGCGGGTCTGCTATCTGCTCACCAATCCCAAAGCCAATCATGGCAGCCAAAAAGCAGAGCGCATCAAAATTGCTAGGGGCAGCAAAGACGAGACCAAAGCAAGACGAGATGAGACAACTCGCGTAGAAAGCGGGTTTGCGACCGAAGACATCGACTGCGATGCCAAAAGCGAAAGCGCCGACTGTGAGTCCTGTGCTGAAGGCCGTGCTGAGGTTGGCTACGTCCGCGCCTACATTTAGTTCCTTCTGAATGGGCGAGGCGACGAGGCCGTATGCTTGGGCCCACATTAGGTCCTAGCCAGCAACGGAAGCGGAAGGAAAGTCAGTTCAGAAGAAAGAAAAATTCGTTCCTTTGAAGGAATTGAAAACATAAGGACCCACAAGCATGTATCCAAACCCGGCGAGGATCCAGACGCAGAGTTGATACCGACCAAAACCCTGCTTATCCAGTTCGAGAGTGACGAGCGCGACCTTGTTCTCAATCGCCGTCCGGGAAGGGTCGTAGTTGGCCAGGGCTTCTTCGTCATCTTGTCCCCCGGTCCTGCTGCCGCCCCAACGAGGCGTGATGGGTTGGGAGTGGGTCACTACACCGGGCAGCCTGGTCCCATCGGATTGGGAAGTAGTATTGGGCGCGGACATGGTAAGTTTTGAGGAGCGTAATAGAGAGTCTAGTTCGTGATTGTCTTCGTCTTCTTGTTCGTCGTCGTCGCTGTCGTTTCCAAGGCGCTGTCCTGGCTTCGTCTGGGGAGGATAACCGGAGGAGGGACCTGCTAGATCTTGAAGTCCTATTACTTCCTCCGCTGATGAGTTGTAACTGTTGCGGTTATGATGACCAACTGAGTCTCTACACTTTGCCCTGGGCATTCAAAAGAGGGAGAGAGGGAAGGGGAAAAGGGAAGGGAGAAGGCAGGAATATAAGGTCGTAGAGGAGAGAGGGGACGTTAAGAAGTCAGCGATCAGCTTTGTTCTTTGGATGATCCTGGGCTAGCCAACTGATGATGGAAGTCAGCAGCAACTAAACAAGGAAACCTTCCCCCGAGCCTTATAGGCGGATGCGAGAGGGCGTGAAATAAAACTCGAGCGGGAAGTCAATTTTTTTTTTTTTTTTTACACATTGTCAATTTGATTACGAAGCTCGGAAGGTTTGTGCACATTGCGAGTACATGAGGACAGGGTATATGGAGTGGGGAGGGTCCTGGCATGTCTGTTGAGTGCGAGTCCGTTATGGGGGGCTGGAAGGTTGAAGATACGAGTGGACCAGGAACTGCATGAGGCTACGTGGCGGGGGAGGGACCGACAAGGGTACATTGTGTGGCGAACCGAATGCAGAGCGAGTTGGTGTGGGTCCCGAGTTGTAGCTTGTGTGCGGTGTGGTGTCAGAGCCCTCTGCAAACGTATGTATTGATGTCTGTAGATGGCCTCCCCGTGAGCGTGGGGCGCATGTCAACCTGAAGTGTCCAGAGGGAGGGTGAAGACGAGCCTGTTGTCTGAGTCGGTGGCGCGGCGCACGAAGGTGGAATCGGAGGCCCAAGCTTTATCAAAGCGGGAGGAAGCCTGTCCTGGTGTCTGGTGTCGTTTGCTCTTTAGGCCTTCCCAAGCGGTGGTGATTCCTTCGGCAACGAGCTTGGCAACAAGGGAAGCGAAGTTTTGTGTGGTGCCGTAGTCCAGAACGAGGGAGAGCCGCTGCGGTATCGGGAAAGAGCCGGGCGCCTGAGATCCGTGAGGAGGTGGACGACAGCGGTACGCCATAGCACCAGGCGGTGGCGATGAGAAGAGATCTCGGGCCAACCCAGAGCGGCGAGTTCCGGAGTGAGGGAGAGACTGACGGTGACTCCGAGGGCAGACAGGATGGGGAGGGCGCCTACCCAGAGGCGCAAGACGTCTGGGCACTCAAAGTAAGAGTGGTTTTGAGATTCGACCGTGGTGCAGGTAGGGTAGGAGCATAGGGCTAGGCCGTCTGTGGTGGAGCGAGCGAGCCAGGTGCGGTGGTGCATCCAGAGGAAGCAGTCACTGATTGCTGCAGAGGGTAATGGCACAGTATGTAGTTCCGTCCAGGCGCGTTGCCACGAGTCCGGGGTGGACGCAGGGGATGTGGGCCAAGTGGGCATAGTGGCGGGACCGACGTTGCGAGCCAGGCGCGTCGTTCTCGTGGTAGTGGCGGGCAGGGCGCGACCGTCAAACAGGAGGAGGTGCCAGGGGAAGTGTCGTGCTAGGGGGTCGCGAACCAGAGGAGTAGCCGTGGTGCTGCCAAGGGCAAGGGGGACGAAAGGACGAAGCTGGGACAAGAGGAGCTGCTGTTGGAGAGTAGGGGAGTGCGCCGTCCAGAGCGTCTCGAACATCTGGCCTAATTCGGGGCCTTTGCGGGACTGGGCGGCGGGGGTCCCGGGCCGGTGGCAGTCCGTAGCAGCGCAGTCGACGGAGCTGGGGGGCCGAGTGGCCACGACGAGAGGAGGAACCGTCCTGGGAGGCGTGATGGCTGGTACCAGAGTACATCCGACCAAGTGATCCAGCCTCTGTTCTGGATCTTGCGAATGCGGGCGCAGTTATGCGACCAGGGTAAGGCGGAGGGTGATTCGGAGTGTATCCAGGGCAGCTCAAGGAGGGCAGCGGAAGGAAGCGACGACCAGGACTTGTCGAGGGAGAGAGGGACAGTGGCGAGAGCGTGCAGTAAGCGTCCCCAGAAGCCAGCAGCGCGTGTGGCGGATTTGGAGAGCCGGTTGTGATGGGCGGTGCCGGGGGTGAGGAGGGTGGCAGGCGAGCAGCCGTAGACGGAGTGTAGAGTCCATGCGAGGCCGTCGCGGAGCCAGCAGCCGTAATCTGTGGCAGTAAGGAGGTGGTGGGCTAGGAAGGCGATTGACTGAGCCGTGAACATGCTGTCTGGGTCGATGAGGCCAAGACCGCCGAGGTGACGGGGGCGGGTGATGGTGGTGTGGGGAAGCCAAGAGGCGTCGCCGTGGAAGAGGTAGGGGCGAAGGGCCTGGCGGATAAGCTTGTCCGCGTCGGGGGGAGGCCACCAACCGAGGTGTGGTGCCAAAGCATCGGAGTGAGGAGGGAGTTGCAGAGGCGCACTCGGAGGATCAGATCGGTACCTGCAGTATCCAGGAGCTGGACGCGCGTGGCGATGGCGTCAAGGCGGTGTCCGAAGGTGACGGTAGAAGGTGTGCCGGGTGTTCCCAGCTGTAGGGGGTGCCCGAGGTGAACGATTTCCCCGTTTTCGGCGTGGAGGGGGCGGAAGCCCGAAGAGCGAAGAGCGGCGAGGAGGGGATGATCTGGGGGTGTAGGCCAGGCGGGGCAACGACGAAGTAGCTGCATTTGTGAAGATTGAGTTGTGCGCCACTTGCAGATTCGTAGGCAGTGAGGGCGGTCTGGACGGCGGTCCATTGTTGGAGTCCGTCAGGGCCAAGGGGAGAGTGAGGGCCGTGTCGTCGGCGAAGACGAGGGAGGAGAGGCGGAAGAGACCGTGGACATCGATGCCGATGCGGAGGTGGTCGAGAAGATCCAGAAGTGGTTGAAGGACAAGGTTGTAAAGGATGCAAGACAGGGGATCGCCTTGAAGAAGACCACGAGCCAAGAGAATGGGCTCCGTGAGCAGGCCGTTGATCACTACCTGGGTGGAGGGGTGGGCATAGAGGGAACGGAGGAAGTTCAAGAACGGGGCGGGAACGCCCAGGTGGGACAAGACTGTCCATAACCAGGATCTGCAGACGCGATCGTAGGCTTTCTGCTGATCGAGGAAGAGTATGACGAAAGCGGGGGGAGACCATCGCGGCCGAGGGCGACGTGGTCGGCGATGCCTTGGAGCATAGCTGCGAGAGTAGAAGCACGGCGGCCAGGGAGGAAGGCTGCTTGATTCCAGGGGAGGACTCGGGCAGCAACTTGTTGGAGGCGAAAAGCCGCGGCTCGGCTGAGGATGCGGATGTGTGCGTCGGAGATGGTGATAGGGCGATAGTTGGTCAGATCGTTGCGGGGGCCGCGCTTGTGAAGTAGGGTCGTACGGAGGAGTACCGGTATGGGGTGTAGGCTTGCATTGCAGCGGCCAGAAGGGAAGTGACGAAGCTGTAACGATGACGGGGGGTTGGACAAGAGACGGCACACCCACCCCTCGCGCCAGATGCTGCGTTACTACGCTGAGCCGCAATTCTCAGCGCCAAAACGCCAGGCAGTAGTCCATCGAAGAATGCTCTGCTCGTCTCTGCCTTCCCCTCCCAAAGCTGTCGACCTTTACCATGCGACCATGCTGATGTGGACTGGAGACTCGTCCAGAAATTCCGCCTCAGGTCAGCACGACTTGGTGTCAGCTTAATCGATGTCGGTCTCACGAATTTCGCGGTTATGTAGCGGCGGCTGGGAATGGACCCTACCTGCACGGATCTCACAACAAAGGCTTTGCTTGCCGAGGGGAGGGACAAACCTTCGTGTTCGTCGTGCAGACGATGATTCCCACGCGCTCCATCCACGCCGTGCGATTGTCCGTGCAGGCATACACTCGTCCGTGCAGGCATACACTCGTCCGTGCTTCGAAAGAGCTCGTATAAGCTCAGTGCCTCAGACCGGAAACCGTGCGTGAATGGTCAGACGGAGCACACATGATCAGATTCGTAAAAGTCGTCCAGGCAACGGAGAACCACAGGAGAGGCAAGAAGATGAAGGAGGAAAAGACGCTTGAGGTATGTAACAACTTTGTTTTTTGGGCAAACGACGACAGGGGTTGGGGGTTGGCCGCGGAGAGACCTTACGACAGACGACCGTAAGTGCAGTCAAGGTCGACGGGCGGAAGAACAGACGGGCGTGTGGTAAATGGGAAAAGGTGGGAGAAGCCGGAAAGCCACCTCATCGCTGACCCGCAAGTTCCCGCTCGAACGCAGCGCTCGGACTCTCCAACATCTCCTGGTCTGTCATCTGGTCCGCAGCCTCCGCACCGACGCCGTCCTGAGGTTTTTGGTGCACCAGCGCATTCGACGCGCCCAGGAGCACATTGGCGTGGTCTTCACCCGGCGAAGTCTTTCGAATCTCAGCACGGGTTGGGATGGGAAGACTAGAGCCACGTGGGAAAATTGGGAGGGTCAGCTTCTGCTCTGTCTGGATACGGTGTGAGTCTTAGCGCATCAACTTTAAAAATGAACTCACCTCTCTTGTCGTCGAGGCTGAGGCAACCCTGCTGGACGCTGTTGCTGCTGGGCAGCAGCAGCCTCTGCCGCCGCTGCCGCCATAGCCGCCTGCTGCTGCTGTTGTTGTTGCGCATGCAGATCGGCCTGGAACTGGGCCCGCACCTCAGTACGGAAGGAATGTACCTCCTCCAATATCAGCGCCTTCATCCCAGGCACGTCGTTCACCGCCTCAAACCCAAAGTCAAACTTGGTAGGGCAGGTTGGCTCGTCGGTAGGGTCATGCCAGACGGAGAGATAAGGGTGTTGGAGCGCGTCCTCACATGAGATGCGCTCGGAGGGGTCGAAGGCCAGCATGCGCGAGAGAAGGTCGAGCGCGAGGGGGTTGGCATCTGGGAAGAGTCTCTCAAAGGGGACTCGCGGTGAGGGCTCAAGGGTGCGAATGTATTCTTGCGCCTGAAGGTGAGCGAAAAAGACGGAATGTAAGTGAAAAATGTAGGATACGCGCGCGCCTACAGACCGTGTACTTACTCGAGGGCTTCCTACTCGTCGCAGCGTGGCCTCGGAAGGAGTGCCAAGTACCTTGAGAATCTGGTTCAGCTGGTCAACGTAGTCGCGACCCTTGAAGAGCGGCCGGCGACCGAGCAACTCTGCCAAGATGCACCCAACGGACCAGATATCGACTGTGGAGGCAAGGAATAGTCAGCAAGGTCCCTGTCATGGAGAGCGCTCCCCTCGCTTGTCCTCCATCATACGCACTGGCTGTAGTGTAGTTCTGGTGACTGAGCATAATCTCCGGCGCGCGGTACCACCGCGTCGCGACGTACTCCGTCATGAAACTACCAGACTGGTTCATGCCTGGATCAGTCTCAAATCCCCTAGCGAGACCGAAATCGCAAATCTTGAGCTCGCAATCGGCGTTGACGAGCAGGTTGCCTGGTTTCAGGTCACGGTGGAGGACGCTGGCGGAGTGGATGTATCGGAGGCCACAGAGGGTTTGGTAGATGAAGGACTGGAAGTGGGCGTCCGAGAGAGGCTGGCCGGAGCGGATCTGAATTTCATGACGTTGGGAAAAGGAATGGAGGTCAGAAAGGGTTGGTCATGAGTTCGCAAAGCACTACGAGCACTCACGATTGCGTGCAAGTCGGCCTCCATGAGCTCCTCGTATAGGTAGACCTCATTGAACGTCTCCGGGTCAATGATATCCAGATCATAGAGACAGGTGATGTTCTTGTGACGGCGGAAATGCCTCAGCAATCTTGAGTTTCGCGGAGAAGGAGGAAGAGCAGGTGAGGAACAAGGTCTGGAACTACGTAACGGAATGCTCTGGCGAAGGAAAAGAACTCACTTGATCTCGCGCAGGGCACGCTTCGTCAGGATCTTCTTGAGGAAGACGCCGTTCAAGCGCTTGATAGCCAAGCTCTCGCCCGTCTGCTTGTGGACTGCGGCAATGACGCAACCATATGCTCCCTGGCCGAGCTCCTTGCTCAGCTCGTATGAGCTGTCGACGAGGAAGGTCTGGCCGGAGACGTTGTATGCAACACGTTGTGGGCTGCGTAGGACATTCTTGTGGGTGGTAGAGGGGAGGTTCTATGGTAAGGAAGACTTGGAGTTGCTTGAAGATGAGGGTGCGTGATGTTGTGTACTTGGGAAGAAGGAAGATTGAGGAAGATCCGAGCGGGAGGAGGTCCGACGATACACCGGGGCAGTCTATGGCGAGCTGGGGGGCGAAGGGAAGGGGAAGAAGAAGAAGACAGTTCTCTCCTTATTGCCGTCTATTCTCTACAAACTGGGAAGCTGAAGAAGTGGACGTGGTGGTGCTCAACTGGACGGGAATGCGGGAACCTTCCTTCCTATCTGGCCCGCCCACATTTCACCGCAGCAAGCAAGCGGCAGGCGTTTTTAGGCGATGATACTGGCGCACAAAGCTTCGGGACGGCGGCGGCGCAGCGCAACAAATTGGTTCTCTTTCCCACCGCCTCTGACGCTGATCAGCAGAGCGCCAGACATAGAGTGGAGATCTGCTGGCCATTCCGAAACATCGCTGCCTCGTACTTCCGTGGGTGGGATCGACAGCTAGCACCACTGACAGCACAGCTCGTCCACCTCTACCTCGACCTCTGAGTATCTGAGTGGGCGATGTGCAGCACTGAGCGACTGAGCACAGCCACCATCATGGCTCTCCACCGCCTCTCTCTGCTATCTCAAGTAGCAGTCTAATGACACTTGACAGGATCTACACTACTCGCACAAATTGAGTCTCACTCCCTGCTCCAGGTAGACTGTTAAAACGATCAATCGCATGCTGTACGCTGGACCGGCGGCGGGAACGACGATCTCCTGAAAGAAAGAGTGAACTTGTGATGTACCACTTAATTGCAGACCCGAAATCAATACCGAGACGCGAGCTTTCTTGACGTATGTTATGTGGTGGTCGAGGACGTTTGGGACTTGGTAGCCCGTCGCTCCTTGCCAGCGGATGTCCGTACAAGCAGTCCATGGGGGTGTGTTGCTTGAGGTCATGGCCGCGGGTCCGCTATGGAAGGGTCCTGTCCGTTGATCGACTGTGCTGAGGCAGGGGCAGGGGCAGTTGCAGGAGCAGGAACAGGGCTAGCTGGCGGCGGCAAGGAAGAGACGACAGGAGGAGCCGGTCTCCATCCACCTGCACCAGCTTGTGGGATCAACCCGCTAGAATTTGATCCAGCGACCTCTCGCTGACCTTCTTGAGGTCCAAGTGGGTGGGCAGGCATAGGCACAGGCACTGGTTGGGTTGGAATGACAGGGACTGACTGGACCGGAGCCGCCTGAGGAATCGGGAGTGCAGCTTGAGGCTGGGACGGAACGCTCGGAGCAGCATTCGGAGGCATCACCGCAGCCTTCAGTGCTGTTGGAGGGTGAGCACCAGCAATCGGAGCTGGGCCTTGCGGGGCGAAGGCAGAATTGGTCCCTGCGAGACCACCTTGAGGAGCGTGGTTGGCATGTCCATTAGCCTGCACCTGCGAGTTTGGCAACGCCGGATGGACAGGTACGGAGGAAGAATCGGCTGGCCGAGGAGCAGTGGGCCTTGCAGATTGAGATGGCACAATGGTGGGCTCAGCCAACTCTGGCCCGGCACCAGAGACAGCGGAGGACGAGCCCAGCACAGCTTGGGTGGGCAAGCCAGGAGCACCATTCGATGCCGCGGCCGCGGCCGTCGCCGTCCCGCCATTCGGTTCACCCCCATTCTGCGCATTCCCATCCCCATCACCACCCACATCCTCAGGCTCATAACTAGCCGAACGGGAAACCTCCCTACCAGCCTCAATCGCCGCCTTCCGCTTAGCGACCCTCAACTCCCTCTCCTTCTCCGCTTTAATCCGCTCCGCCTCCTCCCGTTCCATCCGCGAAATAATCTCCCTCTCCCGAGCTGCCATCCGTTCCTCACGCTCCCGAATCCGCTCCTCCCGCGCAGCAGCAGCCTCCGCCTCCGCTCGCTCCTTGTTCGTCCGTGCAATCTCTTCTTCTCGCAATTTGGCCATCTTAGCCTCTTGCTCCATTCGAGCTGCTTCGAGCCGTTCGCGCTCCTCACGCTCGCTGTCTCGGCTTGCAATCCGGCTTGAGCGTTTGCGAGAGGCCATGACGACTTCCAACGCAAGTTGACGCTCCTGTTCCGCAAAGTCTTCCAATATACGCGGGAGGATGGTGTCGTTCAACACTGTGTGGAGAGCCTTCTCGTTCTTGTTTCGAGACCCCGCAAAGCGGCCGCCAAAGGCCTCCCACTCGGCCTTGGTGACGCAGAGCTGAGGGAGAGAAACGAAATCCACTCTTCAGCAAACGCGATAAAACGAAAAGATCTGCAGAAGCACACTCACAGCTTCAAATTCAACAAAATCAGCCGCAACAGGCTCATATTCATCCTCCTCGTCTTCAATCTCCTCAAGCGGAGTAAGGCTGTCATCGTCACTGCTGTCCCCCTTGACGTTGTCATCGTCTTCTGGCTCTGACAGGTCGGAAAGCTCCGATAAGTCATCATCTTCAGCTTCGTCCGATAATTCCTCGTCCTTCTTAACCGCCGGGGTCGATTTGGAGGGCGTAGCAGGAGCTGGTGATTGTGGGACGGACGGTTTGCTGTCCACAGCTTCTTGCGAGGCGTCCCGCGTCTTGTGCTCCGCCTGCGCTTCCGCCTTGACATCCTCTGGCGCCTGATCCTTGGCATTCTCCTGAACTGAAGCTGGATCTTCAACGGGCTTCTCATCCTTGCCCTGATCCTCAGGCTCGACTTCCGCATCTACCATCTTGGCGTCTCCGCTGTCACCACCATTGACCTTCTCCTTCCCTCCCTCCTCCCCAGCAGCCTGCTCCACGTCATCCTGCTGCATCGCATCCTCATCCGCCTCAGGTCTCTCCACCCCTTCCTCCTCTACCACCTCCTCCCGGAATTCATCTTCGTCGTCATCAGCACCAGCGTGTCTCGAACTCCGCCTCCTCCCCTTCTTCAGACCATCCTCTTCCCGAATACTCTCATCAAGCTCCAACAAAGCCTCAGGGATCCGCTGCCATCCGTCTCCCCGAAGGCCCACTCCCTCCCGGTCCACCACCACGGATGCGGGAACTCGCTCGGATGCCACGCGCGAGTGGGACGGCCGTCAGACCCGTTTGGTACGCGTATGGTGGAGGGGCCCATTCCGAGTACGAAGCTGTCGTGGACCGGAAAGAGAAGGAGAGGAGGGCGATCCTTCCGCACCACTTCCGCCGCTCTTCCGACCCCGTCGGCCGGTTGAGCTTGTTGGAGTTCGTCGTTGATGTGGTCGCCACAGCACGAACTCGGCCACCTGAGGCGACACGCGTCTCTTTGCGCTGGGACGACGTGTACCGTTTTCGGCCTCGAGACCGAAGTCGTCATCCCCCTCGTCGCTGTCAACTGCGGCGCGTTTGCTGGGTCGCCCTCGCTTCCTGGGTGGAGCTGACGCTATGGCTGCATTTCCTCTTCCATTCCGGCTTGCGCCTTTCTTTGGGGGTAGTGCCTTTTGCTTGCCCTTTGTCCCGTTCTTCGCGGCCTTGGCTCCCTTCTTTGCTGAGGCTACTGCGACTGGCCTTGGCTTTTTCGGACGCGCGCGCTGAATCCACAGTCGATTGTCTGCATTTGGTCGAGCAGTGCAGGTCCAGGTCAGCGCACCGAGGCAGGGACTAGCTCAATGTGCCGTTTACTTACCATCGAACAAATAGTATGTATTATCTTGAGCATCCCAGCCGATAGGCTCAACCCTCTGCAACGAACAAAAAATCGTGTGAGCAAATGACTGATATCCTCTTCTAGCACACAAGAACACAAAGGCAAATCCCTAGATTGCACTCACCCAACTCTGCGCATCGTCCTCACTCTTCAAGAGCTTCCGCAACCGATCTGGATCCATCATGTGCCACTCGCACAAGATGTGCAAGATCTCAACTTGGTCCACAGCGGGGAGCGTGGTGATATCGCGGATGAGCTGTACTGGTGGCGCAGGGGCGGGCTGCGCAGCCGTTTCCTTCCCTTCTGCCGCTTCGATAGTCCCTTGCGGCACATCCTCAGCCTCTGATGGTTGGACTTCGGTCGAGGTGGAAGCAGTTGGCTCGGGACCCGGAGCGGGCGCAACCACGAGCGATGGCAAGACGGGGAAAGGGTCAGATCCGACGGGAGGCCGTGCTTTGAGGGTGTCCGAGACGGGCAGCTGGCGGTGTGACCTCTTGTCCGCTTGAGCTTGAATGATGTTATATAGTTTGACGTGCTGTAATGGACATTCCAGGAGCAGGTGAGCAAGCGGGCGGAGGGGCGAGTAAGAAGCGGCACGGGGGGGGTGACGTACTCTATGTTACGATTAAGGGTGAGAGTTTGCAAGACTTTGATGCAGAGCTTTGGAACGTAGCTAGAGTCCTTTCCATCGAGAGCATCCTCGAGTCTCTGGATTGCGACGGATGCCGGAGAGCGGAGAACGGGAAGGGGGAAAGGCTTGGGTGAGTTGGCGCATACAGGGCAAGAAGGACGCGCTTATATTGACTCACCTTTGAGTCCCATTCCTCGCCGACGAGCAGAGCATCCCCAAACGTGAACAGAAACTGGCAAACTGCTGCAAACTTGTAGTTCTTCCTCAGGGCCTTGACGGTCTCGGAGATCGGAGGCGGCGGAGGGAGACGGGCGACGTAGTTGGGCAGAAGATGGGATAGGGTCTTGTTGGATACTGCTGCTTTTGCCGCGGCCTCCGCGGGCTTCAGCGAGGGCGCCGGTCGGAAGGGCGGTCGAGATGGCATCTCTCGTTTGCCTTAATCGCGTCACGACGCGTCTAAATGCGACTGGGTTTTGTGTCTTGATATGTATGTACCTTTGCGAAAACCTCGCGCCGTCAGCCAGATTCCTACCGTCCGCCGTCTTGTCCCCCGCCACCGATGGCAATGCGCGTGCGTGTGTTGAGTGAGAAGAGAGCGGCTGTTGAGCGAGGCAGTTTGAGCAATTGCGAGCTCCTGCAAAAGTGTTGGTTGTGGTCCTTCGCAAGTCGACCTTCCCATGCATTGAAGCGGCCAAAGCCCGAGTAAATGCGGCCGAGAGGTGGGAAAAGGAAGCAAAAATAAGAAAAACAAAAGAGATGGACGAGAAGGGAATTGAACCCTTGACCTCTTCCTGAATCACTGAATGCGAAGGAAGCGCGCTACCCCTGCGCTACACGCCCTTACATTGATGCCAAATTTCATGTTGGAATTGTATATACCATTAAATGACTCTAGACCATTCTTCTCGACTTCTTCCTTTGCGTCGCTCGACCACCACCACCACATCCAACAGCTCAATTGCAAACGCGGCTCTCTTCTCCACTCGCATCCACATCCGCGGACAGCCCGGCTCTTTACGCAAAGATCTGCTAAGGTCACAGACGAACGTGCGGTACCAGGTCGGCCAGAAGGAGAAGGATTCTCAAAGGCTCTGCCTCAAAGTTAGCTGCCCATCATGGTATGTCTAGCATTCTTGTTACATCTGCTGTAAAGGGCGACGAAGAAGCTGACTATACCCCTCTGCATTTGCGTGGTTGCGCACGGTTGAACAGTCTACAGTCAAGCGAGGCGGCAAGATGATGTCGCTGCTGAACTACCGGCTGCGCGTCACTCTGAACGATGCTCGCCAAATAACAGGTCAAATGCTTGCTTTCGACCAGCACATGAACCTTGTCCTTGCAGAAGGTGTGTAATGGTCTCTTTCTCCTCTTCTCTTAATTCTCGCTGTATGCGCTGATCTGTGTCTATGTCTTCAGCACAAGAATTCCGCGCTTTCAAGCGCTCTGGAAAGAAGGCCAAGAAGGCGGGCGAGGATGATGAACATGCTGAAGATGACGAGGAGGACAAAGTCAAGGCACCCGAGCCTCAACAGAAGCGGACTCTGGGCCTCATCATTCTGAGAGGCGAGACCATCGTCAGCATCAGCGTAGACGGTCCACCGCCGGAGGACAAGTCGGCAGCATCACAGGTGAGTTCTCCCCTTCTACAAGTGGATGCAACGCGCCTTCTTGTCGGCGAGCGAGACTTACACTTCCTGGTTCTGATTTCGCAGCTCGCTCCCGGACCAGGACGTGGAATGCCAGCAGGACGAGGGATGGGTCTGGCAGGGATTCCCCCCGCAGGCGTACCCCCGCCCTCCATGGCCGCCCGTCCCATGTCCTACGGCGGCCCAGGTGGGCCCCCACCAGGAATGGGCCCACCACCGGGAATGGGTCCTCCTCCGGGTATGGGTCCTCCACCGGGCGGATTGCCCCCGCCTGGTTTCCGACCGGGTGGACCTCCACCTGGCTTTGGGGGTCCGCCTCCCGGTATGGGAGGTCCTCCTCCTGGATTTGGTGTGCCGCAGGGTCCACCTGGCTTCCGGCCTCCACCACCTGGGTGAGTTCAGACTAGTTAGTACCTAACGCATTCATCAGGCAGTGAAAGCTGACGACGTTTCGACCATTTCTACAGGTTCGGAGG
Source organism: Tilletia indica (assembly GCA_001689995.1). Taxonomy (NCBI): domain Eukaryota; kingdom Fungi; phylum Basidiomycota; class Exobasidiomycetes; order Tilletiales; family Tilletiaceae; genus Tilletia; species Tilletia indica. The sequence continues at coordinate 168,607 of MAPW01000038.1, read as the reverse complement.
TATCCCACCCCGACCACCTCAATAGATGCCTCGGACGGCATCCAAACGTTACACACACCGGTCACTTTTGCAGACCCGGATCTTCAAGTCTCTTCTTGCACCGCATCCTCAGCTCTGTCCTCCTTTTTTGTTCAATTCAAAACTCCAAACCCTGCAAGCCGAATGGGGCCACAATGCAAAATCCAAGCTCGCTTGCACTGTGCCACTTTGGATGGCTTCGGAAGGCATTTCCAGGGTGGCGACAAGTGCGGGAAGTAGACGTGGCGTGCGTGAGGGAGAGGAATGGGCGTGCGTAGGGATCTTCACTCTTGACAAAACGTTCATGTATGCTGAGGAGAATTAATGAATGAGCCGCAGCGGCTTCTTGATTTTGGTGATGGACTGCATCCAAGATTCTAGAATACGAGTGTCTTCGACCTGGCTTCTCTATTCCTTCGTGCATATGATGGAAGGGGGGGCAAAAACAGAGCGTCGGGACGCGCAGGATTGAGAAGTTTTGCTATGGAGCGATGAGCGGTGGGCGTGATGTAAAAAAGTGCGAGAATGGGGAAAAAAAGCGAGATATCATTGCAACAACCCTCCCTGGATTTAAGGGTTGGCCTTGACCCACTCGACACCCTTGGCAATGTCCTTCTTGAGCTGTGGGATGCAAGCCTCGAGGAGCTTCTTCTCCTCAGCGGAGGTCTCGCCGAGGCCGTGGATCTTCTCGACACCGTTGGGGCCGAGCTCGACGCGGGAAGCGAAGAATTCGGGGAGCTCGGAGTTGGACTGCTCGACGTAGGTGCACTCGACGACACCCTTCTCGCCGTTCAAAGCGCGGATGAGGCTGCAAATTTGCGCAAAGAAAAGAGGAGTCAAAACAACGAGATCAAAGAGAGGGGACCGCGTCTTCCAGAAACACTCACTTTCCGCTGAAGACGGCAGCGGCGTAAGCCATAGAGAGAGTAGCTGATCCAGCACCGTCCTTAGCCTTGACAACCTCGTCACCACCGAACTGGATGCGGTGTACGAGCTTCTCGTACTGCTCGCCAGCCGAGACGGAAGAGCCCTGGGCAACCTGGGAGAGGAGGGGGACAATGGTCACACCGGAGTGGCCACCGACGACGGGGACGTTGACATCGGCGGGCTTGGCGCCAGCGATGCCGGAGAGGAAGGTGGAGGCACGGGTGACGTCGAGGGTGGTGACACCGAACAATCTGTTGTAGAAAAAAACCCGGCAAGTTGAGCAATTTGTACGCGGACAAGGACAGAAGAGTGACGCGTCATGGGGGGATAAAGAACTCACCGCTTGGGGGTCGTAGACACCAGCCTTCTTGAAGACCTCGGCAACGATGGGGACGGTGGAGTTGACGGGGTTGGAGATGACGAGGAGGTGTGCCTTGGGGGCGACCTTGGCGGCAGCCTTGGCGAGGTCACGGACGATGGACGCGTTGGTCTGATCGGATCGAATCAAGAGTCATACGAAGTCAGATTCCATCCCGATAAAAGGCAAAACCCTGCATGTATGCGCCAAATGACTGCATCACTAAACGAAGCCGCGAAGATAGATAGACTCACGTTGAAAAGGTCGTCACGGGTCATTCCGGGCTTACGGGGAACACCAGCGGGGATGACGATGATCTCGACGTCCTTGAGAGCAGCCTCAAGACCGCCCTCGGGACCGTCGGGAGCGTAGCCGGTGACCTTGGCGGGGGTGTTGACGTGTCCGACATCGGCGGCGACACCGGGAGCGAGACGGATGTCGTAGAGACGGAGGTCGGTGACCTGGGTGTCCTGCTTGAGGAGCAGGGCGAGCTGCGTTGATCAAAATTAATTGGCAGAGAGAGGACAAGCGGCAAAAAAGAAGGATGGAAACAGTGTCAGTACATGAGCACATTTCTAGAGCGAGGGGCATACACGCTGTGAGCATGAGCGACTCACAGGCTGACCGATACCACCAGCAGCACCGAGGACGGCGACCTTTCGGTTAGCGACAGCGCTGGAGGAGAAAGCGCGGGCGGAGGGCCGGAGCGCAGTGCGGAGGAGAGAGGAGGCGGAAGAGGCGGCGATCATTGTGTCGAGAGAAGTGTATGAGAGAGAGAGAGAAGAGAGACAGAGAATGAACCAGCTGAGGAAGAAGGTGGAAGAGCGAATGTATGCTGCTGATGGAGACGGCAAAAGGAGGGAGAAGGATTCCGAAGCCGGCCTCTTCCGCAACCAATCGCGCCACGTCACGTGCTTGTTCCCATCGCCACGTGATCTTCTCTGTCACCACTTCTTATGCACAGACCGCAAGCATCAATCGCTCAGAACCACCAGTTTGTTGCTGAGAGTGACTTGGAGAAGAGCGGGATCCGATACTCGTGAAGCCAGCGTGCAAGAGCGAGAAGTACCACAGCGATGCCGCCCAAGCCGAGCAATCCGATCTCACTGCAGCGGTGGTCAACGCAGACCCTCATCCTGCTTTCAACCTCAGTCGGCCTCTCGGTGAGTCCGTCCTCAATCCAAAGAGACGTGCTGTACGAGTGCTGATGTTCTTTGTCAATGCCATTGCAGACCTACATCATCGGCTTCAGTTCTGGGTACAGTACAGGCATCAAGAAGGCAGCTGAGGCTACTGCCCTAGCCCCTCCTCCGACAACAGCTACGGGAGGCCCTCCACCATCTCCTCCGCCTCAATTTGTCACGGGAGGCTCGCCAGCTGCACCCGCCGCGCAATCGTAATCACTTGCCTGCTCCATAGAGACATCCTTGCCCATCTTTCCTTGACTGAATGCCCATCATCACCTTGACCTCGAGACGCGCTCGGAGCGTTTTTTTCCCTGAGGAAGCCCGATCTCGCAACACTTGATCATCGCAAAATGATCGCATGTCAACAGCAGAGAGAGCAACCTTCGCAGCAGCAGTGAGCCAGCCGAGGTCGCGTCCATCACGTCGCGCACACGCTTCTCACAACACACGCGTCCCCCAGCCATGAGCAAAGCAGCGTCTTCAGCAGCAGCCGCAGCAGCAGCGGCCGCCGTAGCAGCAGCCGCAGCAGCACGCGAAGCTCAAGAAGATCTAGCAAGACAACCACGTACGTATCTCCCTCCCCAACCCTTATTCCAGCAAGCAACCAAACTGAACGCGCAAGAGATTTGCCTCCCTCCTCAGAACGCGAAATCGACTTCTCTACCTTCTCAGACGAAGCGCTACATGCGTATGTGACCCACTACAAGCTCGCCCCGCACTTCCCGCCCCGCTCGCTCCTCACCTCCGCGATACAGTCCTCAGGAATCCCTCCACCAGCGTCCACCCCGTCCGACAATGGCGCAGAGGACGAAGAAGAGGAGGACTCAGGCGAAACTAGCGATGCCGAGGGAGGTGGAGCGGAGGGAGAGCAGGAGGAGCAAGGAGAAGGCGAAGAAGGTCAACCGCCGCGGAAGAAGAGAAGACGACTTCGGAGCGGAGTGGGCGAGTCGGATGTGGATAAGAATGGCTCGCTCATCTCTACAGCTCACATCATCCCCAATGGAGGAACGAACACGCGCAAACGCGCAGCAGCTGTAGCGGCTGCAGCGGGTATTACGGCTTCCTCCCTGTCCGGTGCAGTTGGTTCGTCCTCTACCTCAGGCGGATACAATGCTGCGAGTGGAGCGGGGGCGGAGAATGCGGAGGACGAGATCGATCCGGAAGAGGCGGCTGCGCTGGAACAGCTCGCGGACGTACATGCTGCACGCGCATACCTCAGTCGAGCAGTCAGTCGGCATTTTGCAAGTTTGCCGGCGCCAAAGGAGGGAGAGGTTGTTGTTGGCTTCTTGTACCGCGCCAAGATACGAGGTGAGTGTTCTTGACGAGTGTGTGCAAGCCTTGGGGGCGATTGATTGTCTGACTACGAATCCTTGTGAGTGATTGCAGACAAGGTCCTCAAGATTGCGGACTACACGCCGCCTGCCCACCTAGTATGACGGGTTCCCTTAACCGTTTGGAATGCATGTATTTGTTCCCGTCTGGCTTCGTCTCAATATGCACATGTCTTGTCGTTGGCCTCGAGTGTTTGAAGTATAAGACTGAGATTGATGTAGAGATACAAGTACAACAGCTGGAAAGGAGGAAGATCGGATACGGGCAAAAGGAAAAGGTAGGGTTCATTTCCTCTGTTTCTTCGAGCCGCTGCCCTTCCTCCCATCGCCCTTCTTCCTCTTCTGACTGTTCGCAGCCGACCATGATCCCCTGGCATCTTGCAGCTCGCCAAACTTGCGCGTTGCGTATTCCTTGGCGGTGTCGTCTCGCAGAAGCTCTTCGACGACGGAGCCTTTGCTGCGGGCACGTTGGGTACGGGCGAGGTTTTGAGAGGGTGCGAGCTCGTCGGGGAGGATCGTTCCGATCTATTATCGAGCGAAGACACGAGTGAGCTACGCATACCTGGAAGAATGCGCATAAAGGCGAGAAGAGACACACTCACCTGAGCAAATTCTGGCAGAGCCAGAGCACGATCACCTTTAGCACCTCGATAGAAGCGCTTGGGATCCAGCGCATTCCTCAACCGAATCGCCTGTACTTCCCTCGCGATCTCCGCCGATGTCTTGGAGCGCGCATCAGCAGCAACCGTGGCGTTCTTGTGTCCGGCCGTGAGAGCTCGAGCGCGCTGTGCGGGTGTGAGGTCCTTGTCAGTCGATGATGGAGCCGAGGAGGTGGACTGTGGGATGAGACGCGGTAGGCCATACCACGCATCACCGGCAGTAGCGGCGCGTGTATCCTTGCTGAGACGTTTACGTGCGCGGTGGGAGAGGGATTCTGACGCGCCGTCTCCTGCTGCTACCTGGTCGAAGGCTGCGTCTGCTGCGTCTTCGGCGCGGGTGATGGGTCCTGAGTTTGTGAGTGCTGCTCGTGCTGTTTTTTGCCAGTCATCTTTTGAGCTCCGTTCTTTTGCTATTCTTGCCTCTGCGCTCTGGAAGTCGTCCTCATCGTCGTCGTCGTGCTCATCATCATCGTGGTCTGCGAAGGTGATGATGTCCTGCTGTTCGTCCGCTGCGAATGGGTTTTTGCTGGTTGTTTTTGCTGCTGCTGCTGCCTCTGCTGCTGCTGTGTGCGCCTGTACTGACGCCGCGAGTAGCGCTGAGAGTTCTGGGTCGTCTGCGAATGGCAGTGCTGATGTTGAGCTCATCTTTGTTGGAAGGAAGTCGTGGTTCGCAGTCAGGAAGTTTTGGCTGCCCGATCCACTCACAAAATTTTGATGCCTAACAAAAATAAAAAATGGAAAGTGTTTTTGCTGGTTTATTCTGTAAATTTTTATCAGTTGGGCTGCCGAAAACTTTCCTTCCAACTCACAACCACGACGTCGACCTCCCACAAGAGAAAAAGAACGATGAAGAAGGGAAGAAACAGCGGCGGCCCATCGTGGCAGACCGCAGACGACATCCCCATGGACGACCAGGACGAGTTCCTGGCAAACCGCGACAAAATCACCTTTGGAAACGACAATCTGCAGTCGAGAGCTCAGGCTCAGCACCAGCAGATTGAGGACGAAGACAACGCAGCTCGTGAGTCGTCTCTCTCTTTTTATAATGTGTATGGTGTGCTGATACATCATTCCATCACACAGAGGAGGTTTTCCGTCTGCAGCAGGTAGATTACGACGACGATGACGAGCTCGAGGATGATGATGATGACGACGACGACATGGAAGACGCTCCACCGCCTCCCTCCCGCTCACAAAAGAAGAAAGCAACAAAGAAGGCCGTAGCGGCAGCAACTTCCGACCCGAATCCGAATCCGACACCGACTCAGACGCCTCCACCTCAGACCGCGCCCACTTCGGACGCTCCAAACGAGCCTACTACGCCTCCAAGGACGCCCTCGACTCCGCATCAGAAGCAGGTGGCTCCGATGGCGCAACCACCGACGAAGAGAACGAGCTCTCGCCCGAACAGCGTCGACAGATGGAACTCCGCGAGGTGCGCAAGATGGCCACGGCCTCCCGCAAAGGTATGGTCGAGCGCGACTTCGGACTCGAGGACGAGCTGGAGTTGGCTGCGGCTGCGGCTGGGTCCAGTTCTTCTGGTATGGATCGCAAGACGGTGGAGCAGAGAGCCAGGGAGCGTAGAAGGGCTGCGCTTCTTGGAGAGGAGGCCGGGCACGATGGCGCGTCGGGTTCGACGACTATGGCCCAGCTTCAGAATGTCCATGTTGCGCTTCCCACGGATCCGGAGACGATTGCGGCCATGCTTCGCGACTTGCACGCTAAGGACGCGCTCACCCTTGCGCTTGCCGGCGAATTTGCAGATAGCGTGCATGAGTGGAACGTTCTTGAGCAGGGCATGGAGAAGTGAGTCATCCCTTAGGCACTTGCCATAATGCGCTCCATCCACGCTTCTCTTGCTGACAATCTGTTCTTACTTTCACAGAGCGGCCGCAGAGCTTCCTCAGGATCACCCTTCCTTTTCTCTCATGCATATCTACCAGCAGACCTTCCTCACATACCTCACCACTCTCACCTTCTACTTCTACCTCCGCACATCCCCAGCCTACTCGCCTTCTCCCTCCAACCCAACAGCAGCCACTGCGACCCTCCAGAAGCTTAGGCAGCATCCCGTCATTGCTCGTCTTACCGAGCTCAAGGAGGCCCTGGCCAATATGGAGGATCTCGGCTTCCGTGTCGATCAGGCTGACTCGAGCGAAGCAGATGACGACGAGCTTGCCCCCGTCTTCCGTGGCGAGGATGGCGACTCCACCTTCGACCTGGGCGATCTTGAAGATGGCGAGCTGGACGACCTTCTCGCTGACGAGAAGGAGAACCAAGCGCTTACTGTTCTCGAAGATCTACCGAGCGTCCTCCCTGAGCCCATTGCACCTAGGCGAAGAGCAAGAAGGCCAAGAAAGGCGCGGCGCAGAATGCCGGTCCCGTCGTACGCGGTCCCTTGGCGGAGCTCGATGACTTGGTATCAAGCACTTCACCCGTCGCTTCTTCTTCTACCAAGCGGAAAACGACATCGAAGTCCGCACTCAACGACGCAGAAGCTGCCGAGGCTCTCGGAGAACTCACCTCACTCTCCGCAGCAGAAAAGGCAGAGAAACAATCACGCAAACGATCCCTCCGCTTCTACGCCGGCCAAATCGCCTCGCGCGACCCCTATGCACCTTCCTCCTCCGCCATGGCGGCTCAGAGTAAAGCGTCTGCCCTGTCGGGCGATGCGGATATTCCCTACACGGATCGCGACAGGAGTCGGAGAGCAGTGGAAGCTGCTGCTGAGGCGAAGCGGGCGCGTGCAAATGGCTTTGTTGCCGGGGTGATGTCTCGCTGGAGGGTAATGAGGCCTGGGGTGAGGCGGACGATAAAGCCTGGCGGGATGTCATGGGTCCCGAGGGCGGCAGTCGACCTGGACAACTTGCCATGGACAGTATGGATCTTGATGGCGAGGCTGGAGATGGGGGTGAGGGCGACGAGGCGGCGGAGTACTATGATCTTGTGGCTACTGCTAAGAAAAACAAGAAGAAGACGAAGCAGGACACCTACGACGAGGCTCGTTTGGAGGAGAGGTATGTTCTAGATCACTCGCTCTTCTTCCCTTTGACCCTCTCTGTCGCTGTAGTTCACTCATGGCTTCTTCCTGACCTTTTTTTCCTGCACAGATACCAACCTGACGAGACTCTCGGAGAGGGCGAGCACCGCAGCTTGAACCGGACGATCGAGAAGAACCGCGGTCTGACGCCTCACCGCCCCAAGACGGTGCGCAACCCTCGTGTGAAGAAGAGGCTCAAGTACGAGTCGGCCAAGAAGAAGTTGTCTTCGAGTCGGCCGGTGTACAAGGGTGGGCAGTCCAGTTTGGAGGGTGCATATGGAGGAGAGAAGAGTGGTATCAGCGAAGGGATCGTGCGCAGTCGGTCTTTCTCGTGAGGAGAGTGATGGATCTCTGGGCGTGGAGGAGGAAGGAGGTGCGGTCGATCGACTCTTCAAGCTTCTTTTCGGCCCATCTCTTTTTGTCCCCCCATCTTCGCATCATCTCCTTTCTTTGCTCGCCCATCTTGCGGACATGTTCTCCAAAGACACACCCTTTCGATCACGTCGAACCGTTCCCGTCGCCAGCTTTCCGATGTGCTTTGGGATAATTCCGCGCGCCCCTCATCCAAGCCTGCTTTTTTCGACCATTCACCCGCTGCAGAAGCGGAGTAGGTCAGCTCCGTTTGGGAGGTGGGTGAGCATCGATAGCGATGCTTGTTCCTCTTTCACCTTTGAGTGGCCTTAGCGAAATATGCTGACATCTTTCCTCGACCTTCTGACAGCCTGCTTCACCTGCGGCGGAAGCGAAGCGGGAGGAGGGGGACGAAGTTTTTGCCCCGCATGTTGGATGTTTGCGAAGGAGCTGATAACTTCCTTCTTCTCTACTGCTAGGCAAGCTTCCCTGCCCAGAAGCACCGGTTCGAAGTCCTCTGGCTCTTCGAACCCCTATATAAAGTTGCACACCTTGCTGACCGCTAACCTTTCTATCCTCCAAAGCCCCTCCCTCATATCTCTCATTCTTTTTCCTCCACTTTTCCCTCCCCTCCCTTTTCCCCCCTTCTCGCCCCGGTGACGTGGGACGCAATGCGAAACTCCTCCCTCCTGAGGGCATCAGTGCACCTCCTTGGGCTTCTCCTCTTCATCCTTTCCACAACGACAGATGCCAGGAACCTTCGATCCAAAATCCGCCCATTCTTCCACTCCGTCCGTCGCGAAACTCCCGCAGACATTTTTACCACCTCGCCTCTCTCATCCCCCTCGGCTTCGCAGTTCTCCCCACCGTGCGTGCTCCCAAGGACAATATTTGGGCTCCGCTGTCTCATGAGGAAGCGGCCAGTGTCGTTGAGTACCTTCACCGACACTTCAATCTCACTCAAGCGGAGGATGCAGGGCCTTGGACAATGCCGTCAACGTCGTCGATCTTGTCCCGCCGAACAAGGTGAGTTGCCTACATCCGAGCAAACCGCTTTGGCTCCCTTCTGACTCTCTTGTTTTCGACATCTTGGATTTTTAGACGGAGGCACTCTCATACTTAGACGGGGATGGTCCCAAACCTCTCCGTTGGGCGAAAGCAAGCATCTCTTTTGGAGCCACGGAGACGCCTTATCTTCAAGACTTCGCCGTCGGTCCTCTCCCTCTCACCAAGAACGCCACGCACTGGAGTCTGGACTATCTGACCACCTCAGGAACGAATCGGATGAAGAACTCCAAGGCCGATGCATCTACAGTCCTTGAATTTCTCCAGAACGCCACCATCAGCATTGGAGATATCACTCAGGATCTTCTTGGGTATGCTGTCAAGGCTGAGGATGCGTATCCGGAGCTGGTCACTTGGACTCAGAATCCACCGCTTTTTGAGATGAAAGCGGGTTCGCATGGGACGGAGGAGAGGCGGACAATCCACTGGGCGTCAATCTTCAAGCCTTTTTGTGAGTGTCCATGCTGTAGTGTCAACGGACTTCTCGAACGGACATCTATGATCTGACTCTGTTTATGATCGCGTTTCATACAGCAACTAGTCGCTACCCATTCGACGTGGCGACGATCTCTCCGCAAGGCATCTTTCTCAAGGTCGATGTGACGGGGCGCGACCCTTCCAAATGGACCGTCGATGGATGGGTCTACAACGACAAGTACTACAACAGCACCGAGTCCTTCCGTCAAGCTTGGAAACAACCCAACTTCCAAAAAGTGGCGCATCGCAACATCGTCGGCAATTGGGCTTCTACCGATCGAGCTGGTAAGCCTTTCAAGTACGACGAGCGTGTTCCTCCTTTGACTGTCTACCCTGAAGGGAAGCGATATGCCGTCGACTTGGAACGCAAATATGTCGAATGGGGTGCCTTTTCATTCTACCTCGGCTTCACGCGCGACGCCGGTCTACAACTCTTCGACATCCGATACAACGGCGAGCGAATCATCTACCACATCGGATTGCAAGAAGCGGTCGCTCAGTATGCAGGCGAGGATCCGTTCATGTCTAATCTGGCCTATTTGGACTCCTTCTTTGGATTGGGGTCAAACACGATGGAGTTGGTGGATGGGTACGATTGTCCACATGGGTCGACGTATCTGGACTCGAGCGTGCACGAGGATGGGGTTTCAAGAACGTACCCTCGCTCCATCTGTGTTTTTGAGCAGGACGGGCACTTGCCTTTACAAAGGCACACAACGGGTCGGTACGTCGAGGTCACGAAGAACATTCAGCTGGTGGTTCGAGCTGTGTCTACGGTTTGTGAGTTATTCTTTCCTCGTTGATTCTCGAGATACCCATGCTCAGTGGCTGACATCCCCGTTTTCCCTTCGCTTTGCTCAAGCAAACTATGACTACACATGGACCTACATCTTCTCCATGGACGGTTCGATCGAGGTCAAAGTTTCGGCGTCTGGTACATCTTTGCCGCCTTCTACGCTCACAATGAAGAGTATGGATACCGCATCCGGGAAGGACTGTCTGGAAGGTGAGTCGTTTGGCACTGTTCTTCGCTGCTTGCCCATAGGCACTGACGAACTCATTGCTTTCGTAGCATGCACGATCATGTGCTCAAGTAAGTCGCAGCATCACGTTGGAGATGAAGACGAATGGAGTTGACAAGACATCGTTGCCGTCTTCCCGTCACCTCCTGTTCTGTTCGACAGCTTCAAAGGTAAGATTCCACCAGACATTCTGAACAGATCTTCGAACGTGCTCCTCTGATTATCCAATACTCTCTCGGCATACGCAGTTGACATCGACGTTCACGGCACGAAGAACACATTCGCCAAGCACGCTGCTGTTGCGGTCAACCAGTCCTACCCATGGTCAATTCAACCTCGCTCGACCATGAAGCTCGACAAGACGTGGATCCTGAACGAAGATGAGGGTGAGTCTCTATGCGAATCCAAGCTATCATTCCCCAAATAATGCTGTTGAAAAGTCTCATCGGGTTCTGCATCGAATGATATCAGGCAAGCTTGAGTGGCCAGGCAACGGCCAGACTCAGTACCTCGTCCTCAACAAGGACCAGACGAACCCCTACGGCGAACACCCAGGTTACCGCATCATGCCCGGCCAAGGAGGCGGCGGACACCATCTCTCGTCCCCGCGCTCAGAGACACTCCAGAACTCCGTAGGATTCGCGCGGGAGCATCTTTACGTGACGAAGGCGAAGGACGGGGAAGTTTGGAGTTCGCATCCTTGGAACTTGTTGGATCCTGCACGGCCTGTTGTTGATTTTGGGGAGTATCTGGATGGGGAGTCTCTGGAGCAGGAAGAGTGAGTTTTTGGGCGTTCGACGTTCCACCTTGCTAGACTTGCGGAGTTGGAGCAGCTTACCTTTGGTTGGACGTCTATTGCTTCTGGACAGTTTGGTGCTGTGGGTGAATCTGGGCATGACACACATCGTGAGTGTCTCGCACAGCATCCCTTCCACATAGTCGCTGAACATGAGCATGCTGACAACTTGCTTCTTATACAGCCTCACACCGGCGACCTACCCACAACAGTTCAAACGACATCCCAATCCTCATTCCTCCTCCTCCCGCACAACTACCTACCTCGCGACCCGTCCCGCCGCACCCGTCAACAAGTCCGAATCTCGTACGGCGCATGGCTGAATGGTTCTACGTTGGTGGAACGATTTGGACAGCATGAGGTCCGAGGGGCCGCGTTCCCGCTTCGGGAGGCGGTGGGCGATTTGGAGGGCTACGGTGGGAAGGTCGTGCGTCTGCTTGAAGAGTGTGAGTTCCTGGTTCCTCTGAACGCTTCACACCTCACATCATGCGAGCTGATCTTATCCCACCCGTTGCGTGGCTCGCTGCTCTTACAGCTTGACACTTCCAGTTAACGAGGAACAACAGCAAGGAGACGACGGACAGTTCACAGAGATTTCAACCCCAGACGCTCCTTACAGCCCCCGCACTTTCCAACCCTTACTCGCACAAGGACTCTTCTTAATCTTTCTTGTCACGGCACGGAATCTCAAAAGGGCCATGGAATTCCTCATCGATCATTGCTGTGACTCAAGGCCTAGATCAAATCATAGGTTCTCCTTGCGAAAGACACGGAGTATGAGAGAGCTTGGGAGGCGTGCCCTCCGGTACGCCCAGTGTGGGAGTGTGCATTGAATGTCTTTGTTGTAGAACGAAGTTTGTGCCTTGGGGAGAGAGAGAAGTTCGGTACAAATGACAGCTCACGGCGCGCATCGGAACATCAAAGTTTCATGCCTGACCAGTCTTCTTCGCGAGATTAGGAGCCGCTTTGACAGTGTCAATAGGAGTGTGTTCCTTCTTGACATCCTCGACCGTCGGCCTCGACTCCGCCATCAAATCGTCCTCCTTGCCGTCCTGGGAAGCATTGCTATTGAGCTGCGCCTTGGTTTCCGCAGAGATCGGTTCAAGCTCGGAGGCTGAAGTAGTTGAGTTCTGAGCGAGGGCTTCTTCTGTTGATGGTGTTGAGGAGACGTTGGGTGAGGATGCAGGTGCTGATTTGGGGGGCAGGGAGGAAGAGGAGGCGTAGGTCCTCGTGAAGGCGATGGAGCGTGATGCTGCCCTTGGTGCTGTTGCCGCTGCTGATGCGAAGACGCGAGATGAGAGTGAGAACATCGTGAGGAGGTGCTGATCAGGTATGGGTGTGAAGATGATGGTCGAGCAGGTGGAAGAATAGGAAGGAATGGAGCATGCTGTAGCCTGTAAGATGGAGGAGTCAGACGAGCTGTCAGCTGGGCGATCGTCCCGATGGCATGACGTTCTTCTTCTCGTTTGCAGTTATGCTTTATGTATTTTAATTGGCGTTTGAGTGGCAATCAATTGACTGCGTAGCTCAGTTGGTTAGAGCGTCCGACTGTTAATCGGGAGGTCGACAGTTCAAACCTGTCCGTGGTCGCTTTTTGCCGCCCAAAACAATTTTTTGGCACTCATTTGACTTGCCCGCACAAGACCATTGCAATTCTCACTTCCCATTATTCGCTTTTTACTGACGGAAAGTGATAAGTGATCCCTACTGACTGTCTTTTGATGTAAGTGACGAGAAGCTTATGCGTTCAAAGTTGTCGAGTTCTGATTTTCATTCTCAGCAGCAACGGTTCTATTGATTTGACAAGCTACATTTCTCCGCACTCTGCACAGGGAAGAAGGGGAGATCTGAGTCAAACACTGCCAGTAAGAAGAGGGAACGAGGAGAAGATGGGGAAAGACTCACCTGCGATCCTGACAGTAAGCCTGGGTCGGTTGTTTGCGCCTGTAGGTACGTTTTCCATCTTGCGCACTGTGAGTGTTCCGTCGATGACCTGAATGGTACGGGCAGAGGAGAGCAGATGAGGAGAGTATTCAGCGATGAAATAGAAGAGGAAACAAGAACAGTGGATGGAAAGCACTGACCTTTCCAAATACTACGTGCTTGCCGTCGAGGTACTCTGCTGGGGCGCATGTGATGAAGAACTGGCAGGAGGAAGCAGTGAGGATTCGATTGAGCGCGACATCCTGCTTCAAGAATGAGAATGATAGACAGACTCACCTGACTACCGTTCGTATTGGGCCCTGAGTTTGCCATGGAGAGGAGCATGGGGGTGGTATGTTTGAGTTCGAAGGATTCGTCTGCGAATTTGTCTCCGTAGATGCTTGTTCCTCCTGTTCCGTCTGCGTTGACAAAGTCTCCTCCCTGGACCATGAAGTCTTTGATTATGCGGTGGAAGATGGCTCCCTTGTATCCGACGGGTTGATGGTTTGGTCTGTTGGGGGGTTAGAGTCATTTAGTTCTTTCCAATTGGTAGAGGGAGGGAATAAGGGAAGTGAGCTGACCTGTGTTCGCCTGTGCAGAATTGTCTGAAGTTTTCGGCAGTTCTGCGGGAGAAAAAGCAGTAGGTTGAGCAGGGATCTGATCCAGAGCGAAGGTAAGCAGGGAGATTACTTACTTTGGTACGATGTCCGAGAAGAGTTCGAATTTGATCCTTCCTGCTGGATGGTCTCCGATGGTGATGTCAAAAAAGACGATTGGCCGTTCTGCAGGGTGAAATGAGAGAGGATAGTGAGCGGGAAAGCGAGAGGAAAGGAGAGCAGTAGGCAGAGTAAATCTCACCAGCCTTTGAGGATGCCATGATCTGAGTATTCCTGAGTGAAGGTAATGGTTGGCCAGATGAGCATCACATGGCCCAAGCTTGCGACCTTGAAATGAATCTTCCTGAGGCGAAAAGGTGAAGGGACACTTTTTGAAAAAGATCTTGCGCCCACAGAAACTCTGCAATGCGAGGCTAAAATAAGTCGGTGTTCTTGGGACCAATGCTTTTCTGTGGTAAATTGATTAGGCACGCCGCTGCGCGGGAACCAGCAAGTAACCGGCGTCTGGGGCTGGCCAGCCTTGAGGTCCAGCAGAGGGTGGTTCTGTTATGTCTATGTATCAGCCCACAGACTTTGCGCTCAGTCTATCGTCCCAGCTGCCTATACTCACCTCTTGACTATCGATGGATGATGTTGAGGTTGGTGGGAGAAGAGATGGAGTGAGCGAGAGGGATGGGTGTTATCATTTTAATGGTCGAACCCTGTGCAATAATTAAGTGGTGCAGGTGCCGCGGGAAAGAGACAGAGATGAGACTGACGTAGTGCCTGGTCTGCCCCCGCTTGGGATGAGAGATGCCGAGATTACGCGGGGATGACTGGTGGAGTGGTGGGAAGTGGGAAACCCCTCATCCAGAATTATTAAATAGACACTCACTCCCATCACCTTCTCACTCTCACCTTTCCCACCCCATCTGCTGAACATCTCTCCTTCTTACCATCACCATCACCATCACCCTTGACTCACGTGCCCATCACTTCTTCCCCAGCCGCAGTATCTTCCTCACAACACAGAGGGTATGTAATTGCACTCACTGCCTCACTCTCCATCTTCTCAAGTACTCACTCACTTACTCTCTCTCTCTAGATCAGACCACGATGACAGCACTCACAGCATCATCAAAGTCACAGCAACAACAGCAACAACAACAACAAGCCATCGCACGATCACCATCACTCACAGCACGCACTCAGCTCCAAGGCATGCCACTCCCACCAGCAACCACAATCAACAACAATACAACCAGATTCACCTCTCAACCACAGCCCATTGACTTCCCATACAACCCAACCTCCATCAGACCATATCTGTCCACATCCTTCAAAACTTCAGCAGAACGATCCTTCTCAGCTGGCGGACCCAATGCAGCACGCTTCAGAGAACCATCCAACAACAACGAACACGAAGAAGAACTCGAGGACGATGACATGCTCTATCATCACAACCACAACCACAATCCCAGGACTCACAACAACAACAACAGGAACCAACCGGCCACCACCACCACGATCCAGACGCAGAAGGAGTATTCACTTTCTCAAGTCCATATCTAGCTTCTACCAAGACCCTCGCAGACCCACCACACGACAACAACCGCAACCATGCGCACGCCCAGCCTGTCAGAGCATCCCCACCCGAGCGCAGCTCTCTCTCATCCTCATCACGGGCTCAACACCCGCCTTCGTCCTCATCCTCCGCCATCGCTGCCGCCCGATCAGCCAACCCTTCGGACATGTCTCAACGCGTCATGAGTCCAGGATGGGCGGCGACTTCCCTCGGTCGCATGACTCTCGGCTCACCAGACATACGACCAACGACAGGCGCATCTCCTCTCCCCACACTCTCCTCACTCGGTCCCAGCAGTGCCAACAGCTTTGGTACATCGCCAGCCGGTACAGGTACAGGACCAGGCCCACACTCCTTTGCCCAACGTCGACTCAGCAACCACCGAGCTCCGACCATGCGAGATGTTTACGGTAGTGGATCACCTTCCTCATCTGCAATGGCCATCTACGGCGTGTCTCCATCAGGTGGAGCAGCAAGCAGATTGAGTAGCTCCTTACCTGCTCCCTCTGGATTTGTCAGTATCTTCCCGCCAGGGACCAGCCCTTCTTCGGCGGCCGCGGGCGCCAGGAGGATCTCCCACGTTCGACCCGCTCGACCAGGTCTTTCGTCTGCTGCTTCTAACTCGGGCGCTCTGCCTTCGTCTGCTACCAGGCAGGGGCCATACTCGCGCCCAGTCACGGTCCCGGCAGCTCGAACTCCAATCGAAGCCAATCTCGCAATCGACTCTCCTTTGGTCAGCAGGGCGGACAAGGGGGAACAGGTCGAGATGGTGTCGATCGAAACACATCCGGTCTCGGCTTACTGGGAACGGCGGCTCTCGCTGAGGCAGCAAGTAGTCCTCCCTTTGCTCTCCGTCCAACTCGCATGCACAGATTCCACAATTCTAGCGGGACATCCATGGGCGACTCAGACCTTGACGCCATCGACTTCGCAATGGAGGACATCGAGGGTCCCTTCGTCTCCTCTTCCAAATCATCCGGCGGGGGTCCACATCACCCTTCTTCATCCGACCTCGGCGACTCGGATCTGGACGACCGAGATGAGGATGAGGAGGATGACGAACTCGATGACGATGATGAGATCGACGACGAGATGATGCTCTCTCTTGTCAACGAGGTCGATGACGCCGAAGAGACGGAGGACGAGTCGGAGGAGATCAAGGAACGTGTTCGGTCCTCGGGCGCGTCGTCTTATACCACTCACGGCAATGGGCCCGGCATGGTTGGGCTTCTGGCGCAGTTGCATCCTTTGCCTGCAAACAGCGCGCACAGGGGCTCGATCAGGTCAATGCCGGCTGCTGTTCCTGTTCCGGGCGCGGGACCGAGCAGTTATGGGAGTGGGCACGGAGGCGCGATCACAGCTGCAGCTGCGGCGGCAGGCGCTGCGGATATCTCAAGCTCGAGTGCCGGCGGGACGAGCGTAGCAGGCGGTGGTGCCGGGACTGGACTGGACGAGAACGCCGAGGTCGCCTTGATCCGCGATCGACTGGGCGGCGCGGCACACTGTTCGGCCTTCATCAGCAAACTCTGGTACCTACTCATCAACCCGAACCTCTACTCTTCCTACATCCGCTGGTCCGAGGCGGGCGACTCCATCATCCTGTCGAACGAGGCCGACGTTTCGGCAGAGTTTGCGAACGACGTGTTACCACGGCTTTTCAAGCATGGGAATAATGCGAGTTTCATTCGCCAGTTGAACCTGTATGGGTTCCAGAGGGTGCCGTCCAGTCGGTTGCTGGATGGGCCCGAGCAGAAGGCTGCGGCGCGGATTATGAAGGAGAGGGGTAGTGGGTTGGGTGGTCCCGTTGGGGCTGGGGGTGGGAGGGGCTCGAGTCGGACGCGTCATTCGGACGCGGGAATCATCTCGGCCGCGGGCTCGATGGCTTCTTCGGCGCCGCTATCATCATCATCATTCTCCTCCTCCTCAGCCGCCGCCCTCGCATCGTCCTCATCACCTTCTTCGAACGGCTCGTCCTCGGCCATGACGACGGCGCTCCATCTGTACGGTCCACACTCGAGTTTCGCCCATCCTTCGTTCCGGAGGGGTCAGGAGAGTCTGCTGCCGAGCATGAAGCCGCGGTCGAGCAAGAAGCCGAAGAGTGCTAAGGCTGTTGCTGCGGCTGCGGCTGCTGCGAATGGCGGTGCGGGTGGAGGAGCTGCGGGGGCGGAGGACGAAGATGGATTTGGTGGGGATGGGTTGGTGGAAGAGTGACGACGTGGTGGCATCTCTTCTTTCCTCCCTTCCAGGGTCATTTACACGCGGACGACCACGACCTTCTTCCTCCCCATTCCCGCGGACCTTTTTGCAAATTTTCTAGGCGTTTTCATCATCGGTCTCTTTTCTTTCTGAGCTTCTCACAATCTGTAACCAGTATACTCGGCGCGTCTACCTTCATGCTTTCTCTTTGCCTCCCCATTCATTCAACTTCCCCTTCCGCTCATCTTGTGTTTTTCTTCTCATCCTCACACCAAACCCTAGCCGTGTCCTCTTTCAATTATCTGCCCACTACCTCTCTCTTTTACCTTTTTTTCCATCATCCCATCCTCTGTATGTACCAGTACGCGCTCTCTCTCTCTTCTCTCTCTGATGTGTTGCTATATTTGCTTGTCTGCCCGTCTATAGGCCCTGATGCCGGCACATGTTTACGCTTGCAAACGCACGTCCTCCGGATGGTGACCCAAAAAGCTGAATGACTTGTAAAAATTATTGAGTATTGAATTTCTGTCGTATTTAGCTGGTTTCCCGAACGATTTTCGCGATATTTTCTCTCGGCCGTATAAGCGTATAGGTAAAACGCACGAAGAAATTAAGTTAAATTACAATTAGAAAATATATATATACGCTATGACATACCTTTTCGCAATCGATGGCTACCGGTCCGGTGACCGGATCCGTCACTGAGGGACCCTGGAAAAGTCACCAAATTCCAATGTCCCCCGGGCCCCGGCACTGGGCAGGAAATCTCAAGAAAAATGAAAATTTTTACAAGCAGGGCCCAGCCGCCCAGGGCCCAGGGGCCAGGGGTAAAAATTAAAATCCAGTGGTTGACAAACTTTCAGACCTTTCACACTGCACACATTTGGGCTTAGACTTGGAGTTGGACTTTTTCGCGGGGAGGCGGGAGGGCAAAGTGCCAACTAAAAGTTCCAAAAGTCTAAAAGTCCGGCACTGCTTTGAATTTTGAAATGTCAGACTGTTGGACTATCAAGTATCAGTCAGCTTATTGTCCAATAGTCACAAAAATGCTTAGACTTCTTTGGACTTTTAGTTCAATACTCACACGGCTAAGCGACCATGTGACCAAAAGTCTGTTCTATCGTGACTTAAAGTCGTAATTGAGGCTGATATTTTCAAAAACGACGTTTTTAAAATGGTCAAAAAGTGGCGTTTCCGACTTTTTCTTAACAGTTGGACTTTCAGTCATAAAAGTCCCAATAAAGTCACTATTTACGCTAAAATTTTGCATCTGACTTTTAGTCTGACTTTGCGACTAAAGTCTAGACTTGGACTTGGACGTTTGAACGTTTGGGAACATTAGACTTGGACTTGGACTTTTGAAATCGAAAAATGTTAGACTTTTAGTCCATGCCGACCACTGGTAAAGTCTGCCTCTGTAATAGACGAGCTATTATGACAAGTGAAAGGTAAGAGGATTGAATGTGGAAGTTCAGTACAGGAAGGGAAGAGAGCAGCAAGAAGGTGACGAGGACGGGAGGGAAAGCTCTCGGCCGAGAGAAGGACAAAGGGAAAGAGTGAGTGAGAGAGAAGAGAGAAAAGGAAGAAAGGGAGATAAGATAAGATAGATGACCACGTGGTGAGAGCCACGTGGTTCCATCTAGCACATCACCCCCCAAAGAAAGCCGACTGTCTCGAGTCGGAAGAGAAAAGGAGACGAACGTGTAGGGAAGGAGGAAGCGAAGGAAAGATGGGAAAGAAGGGACCGAAGCGAGAGAGTAAGTGAGTATGGAAAAGGAAAAAAGCGGAGTGCGAGGAAGGGAAACGCAGGACTGATCCGTCAAACTGAGGAAGCCGGAAGGTAGTCGGGTCGAAGCTTCGCAGCTGGAAGGCAATGCAAGCGTCCCAAATCACGTCACAGGCGCGAAGCATAGATCAAGTGCGGAGCAAAAAGGATGGAGTTGGAGGTGATAGGATGGTGGACGGAGTCGAGGAAATGCCGTAAGCCGAACACCAGACGAGGTCCTGGAGTGCTCGCAGCAGTCGCGTGAAAGGGGCTTCGGGGTGAAGGACAAAGGCAGAAGCCAGGAGAATAGGAAGATCGGCATTCACCAGTCCACACGGATAGAGACTCCGGGTCGAAGGCTGCTGCAGCGGACGAAAGTTGAACCCAAGTCAGGAGACGGGTGAACTAACGGGACACCCGAATCGCAGTGCAACATCGACGGGTATGTCATCGGCGGGCGAGCGAAGGTTGAACCGACATGAAAAGCAGCAGCAGTGGGCGTTGCGTATGTCGATGGAAGTTGAAGTAGGTCCAGATGTTTGGCGATAGCATCATCGGGCGTTGGAGGCAGCGGGATGCTCGTTTTGGGCTGTGAACAGCCAGAACCACGTAAGGAAGAGGACGCAGATGGTCGCCCAAGGCCAGAGGCATCGCGCATCGCCGATCCGACGCGTGTTAAAGCCACCACCGCCGAAGCGAAGCGAGAATGATCAAGATGTCGGATGTTCGATGGCGGGGGGGAGGAAGGTACACTCGGAGACGATAGTCGGTATCGATACCCCACTAGCTCGTGCACAGCACTGCTCACCCGAGCCAATGCAAGGATAGCGGATTGAAGAGGCCGATGTCGGTTTGATGATGCCATACCGATAGGACGATCTTGGGATGGAGGGACGGTATGCTGACGGGGACGCGAATCCTTCGAAGACGAAGGCACCTTAAGAACGACCGATGAAGATGACGATACTGGACTGCGAGCACTGGAGGCCAGTGGCAACTGAAGCGCAGGGATGTCCGCCTGTATCGCATCGGTAGAAGGAAGAAGCGGCGCGGATGCGGGAGAGCAGCATGCAGTGTTCTCTGCAGCTGAATGAGGAGAGAGCTCGTGCGCGTGCAAAGACCGGGCCGGACATCTGCGACGGTGACGGACGCGACCTTCGTTGTGCGAGAACGAAGGGTGTCGAGGATAGCGCCATATGGTGTGCAAGCAGAGGGTGAAGAGGCCACGGAGAGAATGGAGTCGAGGTCGTCATTCGTGTCGAGAGCATGTGGATCAGACGCAGGAGTGAAAGCGGATGGATCGAGTGGTTGAGGAGAGGTGGCAGGCAGTACCGAAGTCGGTACCGAAATGGGTGACTGCGCACGGGAAACTGGCGCTGAAAGAAGCGACGAAGGCGATGCGGACGTGCGAATGCTCACAGGCCCATCGTCGATAGAATCGGAGGCAGAAGGTACCATGAAGAAGGGGGTGTGAGAGATCGGCAGTCTTCGGATAATGACCTTGCACGACTGGAGGGTAATGAAGTCTTGAGGATCGAGGAAGTGTAAATCCGCTGCTGGGTGGGCTGAGTCATAGTAGCCAAACTGCAGCTCATCCCCGTCTTGAAGAGGGATCGGAGGGAAAGATGCGGCTGTTTCCCTGAGACTGTCGCCGTTCAGCAGCGTGCCGAAGCGAGAGAATCCGTGTGCCAGGTCTTGAATGGTTAAGCGGCCATCGCGGAAAGTGATCTCGGAGGTCTGAGGGCAAGACCTACAGCAAAGATGCCATTCTCCGGAGAAGGAAGCGGGTTGGTGAGATGACGACCGCCAATGGTGATAGAAGTATAGTCATCTGCGAGAAAGAAGAAAGATTTGGGAAGGAAGGTAGTGTCGAGGGGGGTGAGGGAGAGTTGGTAAGGCATGATGGAAAGATGAGAAAGGGAAGAAGGGAGATGGAGAGCGGTAAGGAATGCAATAGCGCGTATTCGTGGGTCGCCTTTCCTGCCTCGTTGGCTCAGAGAAGCAAATCCCCTCTCATCACCATGTAATAGACGAGCTATTATGACAAGTGAAAGGTAAGAGGATTGAATGTGGAAGTTCAGTACAGGAAGGGAAGAGAGCAGCAAGAAGGTGACGAGGACGGGAGGGAAAGCTCTCGGCCGAGAGAAGGACAAAGGGAAAGAGTGAGTGAGAGAGAAGAGAGAAAAGGAAGAAAGGGAGATAAGATAAGATAGATGACCACGTGGTGAGAGCCACGTGGTTCCATCTAGCACAGCCTCGGAGCACAGGGAGCGGCCAGAAATGTAGCCCTTGTCAACGACTTCCCAGCTGTGAAGTTTGTTTGCGCGCCGGCCGCCTGCTTGGCGAGCGGCCGGCGAAGAAAAAATATGAAAGTTGGGTCTTTCCTGAATCCTGCCCGATTTTTCTTCCAGAAACCGAGATAGGAAGGTCACCACCACTCGGGAGGGAGGTCCCAGCGGGGTGATCACTTCTTTCCTGTATGGTGGGTCGCCAGGGTAGGATGACGTAAGCAGGGACCGTCACTCTTGAGATGTTCTTCTGAGACCGGGAAGGTCAAGACAACCGTAACGGGGATCGGAAGAACGGGCTGGTAGAGCTGCGGCAATGGCTTACTCGCGACCAACCGGAGGGTATCCTGACTCGCCGGTCCATACCCCTGTTGACCCCAGTTCCGGACTGGCGCTGCGGACCAGCCATTTTCTCGTAACTGCTATGCCTCCGGGAGCAGCTGCTGGTGTTTGCGAATGGCGGCGTCGAGATACGGACCGGGGCCAAGTGCCATCTTCACTTGGACCCGCTTTGTTACTTCTTGAACGACAGAGCGGTGTTTGTCCGACTCTTTTGGTTGGCGGCTAACGGCTTGTAACTCCAACTCTCGACGCACAGGTCAAAGAAGGCAGCCTGTCCATCTCAATGCCCTTGAGGAGGTGTAATTTGGATCTATTGAGGACGTTTGCTTCGGTGGTTCCATCGTCCCCGCAGTGGTCACCGTCGTCGTCTGCGTTCTCGACCGTGGTGATCGACGGCCTTCCTTCCACATTGCAAACGACCTCGATTTTCTGCCCCGCTTTGAGGTCTGGACGAAATAGTCGAACAGGCTTCGGTTGGGTTACGCTGATGTCTGAAGAACCAAGATCAGTTACAAGATTGAGGCTTGAACCAAGTCGCAGATCAAGATTAAGAGTTAATTCACCTTCAGCTTCGTAATCTATATCCATCGGGATTGACATTTTGTGACTGGGTTGGGTGGTTCTCGTCTATGGTTTGAACTTGGAGACGAACTCTTTTCTCGCTGAGTCGAGACCTGGTGGTCGGTGGTCAAACATTGATCGAGCTCAGCGATCTGTCAGGTGGCTGGCATTCAGATTTCGCTCTGAAAAGCAAGAGCAGCAGCAGATTCCTGACTTCTTTCCTCGTCTGCCGAACATAGCGGACTCCAGCGACAGCAACGAACAGTCAGGATCAAGGTCTCTTCCCATGGAGGTTGACTGGGATTCCAATGATGACTAACAACCCAACCACCCGTTCTTCAAGACTTCAAGGCTCAAGATCTCCTACCCTCAGCATAACCCATCAAAACCGTAAAAACCAACAAACCCACCAAAAAGGCCCCCCCCCCCCTTCACTCTCTCTCTCTTCTTCAAGTTGTTACGATACTAAATCACGAAAAAACGAAATACAAAATTTGTACATAGTCGAACCTTCTTATGCCTTTCAACTCTCTGACTGATCATCTTCGCCCTTCCCCCGAGGTAATCGGATTATCCAGGCAGTACTGAATTTGATGCTCACCTTGATCACGTTTGTTTCCTTGTCGTTATCCAGGACTCCGGCGATTGGGTACGCCTCGGCCGTGTTTTGATAGGCGTGAGGGCCGTCGAGAGCAGTGGTCGGCAAACGTTTAGACTTTTTTATTAGAATTTTGAAAAGTCTAATTGTCCAGACTTTTTCGGGCTTAGGCTTTCACACTTTTGGGCATAGACTTGGACTTGGACTTGTTCGCGGCAAGGGCAGACTAAAAGTTCGAAAAGTCTCAAAGTCCAACACTGCTTTGAAATGTCAGACTATTGGACTATCAGTCAGACTTATTGTCCAATAGTCACAAAAAAGGTTGGACTTCTTTGGACCTTTAGTTCAATACTCACACCGCTGAGGGACTGTGTGACTATAAGTCTGTTCTTTTGTGACTTAAAGTCGAAATTGAGCCATCAGCTCAGATACCTGAGACGTGGTTGCTCCTACAGCCTTCCCCCAGCGACCACGATGAGATGAAAAGAAAAGGTGCTTGCCATTGCTTCAGCGTCCGCAAAGAAGGTTCGAATGCCGCGGACCTGTCTTGAAAAGAGCGCCGGTCAAATCGATGTTGAAAGGTGCGAAGAATACCGCGGTAGTCACCCTCTTCCGGAACCCAAACACCCTGCATCAACTGCAGCTAGTCCCCGCAGACGTGTAGCCCCAGCTCGGTCTGAACTCTCAACCCGGGCCGCACTCGTCAGCTGAAAATGAGAATGAGAAGTAGAGCGATAGGTCAGTTCTGAGCTCAAGATGAAGCGCGTAAGAGAAGAGATATCGCGCAAGCGCGTGAGAGAGGGGGAGGGCATCGAGCAAGCGCGTGAGAGGAAGAAAGGAGGGGAGGGAGAAACTCACCTTCTTGGAGATGTTCTGGGATCGCTTCCGGTGCTCCAGCCCGCCACCTCGCTTCGCCCGGTGCTTCGGCCGGGGCGGCAACATGAGAGGCGGACGGAAGGGCAGGGCTGGAGGTGCTGAGGGCATCGCCGGGTCGGAGAGCGGAGGACGGCAAGGCGATGTCGAGAGAATAGTAGAGGTAGACTGCGGGTCGGAGGGCGGAGGCGGAGGACCGCAAGGCGATGTCGAGAGAATGGGGGGATTGGGCGTTGAGTCGGAAAGTGGCACCGGCAGCGCCTGCCCCGGAGGCGCCGGTAGGTCGGAGTAAGGAGGTGGGAGCACGGTAGTTTGTAAATGGCCAATTTGTTTTTGGCGTTTTGGACTTTGAGTCGTAACATAAAACATTTAGACTTTCAGTCATAAAAGTCCCAATAAAGTCACTATTTGCACCAAAAAGTCATATTTATAACTCAAGTCTAGACTTGGACTTGGACTTTTGAACGTTTGGGAACATTAGACTTGGACTTGAGCTTTTGAAATCGAAAATGTTAGACTTTTAGTCCATGCCGACCACTGGTCGAGAGCAAGCGCGGGGGCATTCTCCTCAAGAGGGGGCGTTGAGTCAGGACGGATCTTGTATACTGCTGCTGTCTGACATGTATAACAGGAGAAAACGATTACATCAGAATGGCAGTGTGGAATCACATCAGTAGGATAGAGTTGATGTCAGTTCGGTGCCATGATAATGTGATCAGGCCTATTGTGCGCGCGGTAGGAGGTAATGCAGCGGTATATTGTTCTGTGCTTGGTGGGGTTCTTGCTGGTGTGTGTTTGTTCATCAGCACTCAACAGAGCGGTGAACTTTTCGCGCTTGGTGGTTTTGCTGCGAGTGTGTTTGCTCAGGATCAGGTACCACTAAGCAGAGCGGTGTACGTTCTGTGCTTGGTGGGTTCGCTGCTGATGTTTTTGCTCAGGTCAGAATCAGTCGCGTAGCTCTCAGAGGAGATATATAAAAGGAGGGTCAGTCTGAGTTGCGGTAAGGATTTCCTCTGTTTTCTCAAGGTGTTTTCGTAAGTTGTTTGCAGCGCGACCTTGCGCCGAGGTTCGCGCGTGCTCCAAAGTAAGTGGGTTGTCAGCTTCAAATTGAATTTAATTTTTCTCCTCTTGCCGGTCGTTCAGTCCGCACATAGTTATTTTGTAAGTACACTGATGATACCTGATGCGGTTGACATCTTCGTCATTATCGTGCGCTGACCGAAGCAAGGACTGGTCTTGTTTAGCATCTGTCAGTGTGGACGAGTCTTCCTGCGCCGAAGCAGAACGAGCGATATAGAGATATACAGCCGCCAAAGAATGGGGAGATGTACTCGATGCAAGGCTACAAGAAGGAAGTGGACTTCCAAAGAAAACGATAAGCATGATTCCATCCTTGATTTTATTTCCCCTCACGGTATGTCGTTATAAATCATCATGGCTGTCGGCACTCGGCTCCACCTCGCTTCTGGCTTCAGTCATTCAAGCATTTTCATGACTTTCCCCAAGCCCCTACAGCGAATTAAGGCGTAGTTCGTCTCGAAGCCATTTTCTGGCCCGCCCATGAGGGCTTGAAACCTTGACCCTGCGGCCTGCGCCGCTTTCTGAATTGGAGAAGTCATGGCCATTAACGCAATTTACAACATTTCTGCACCTCGTAGAAATGACAAGATCTAATATCCATTTACTGCTGGTTCGGCCTTTCTGCTGAATGAGTCCATACTCTCTGATTCTCCTAAACATGGGCTAGATCATCCCCAACGGACGGGAGCCGCGGCTGGCCTTGCGCCGAAGACATTGTATGGAGGGACTTGAAGATGAATTGTGTCGAAGGCGGTCCAAGGGGTCGGCACCATTGGGTCATGAAGGGGTCGGCATCATTGGGTCATGGGATAGCTTATGCGAATGGATGCGCACTGCAATATCGAGCCAGTGGTCTCAAGCTCTCAAGGATCAGGCCCTGACAACCGGAGTCGGGACGGTCGCCTCAGCCAGAGGCCAGTACTAGTCGTCCAGTCCAGAATTTTACTTCCTTCGGCGCGTCGAGTAGCATCGATTCGCTCCGGAATAATCTCAATACGACGCCTCACCATATCAACCAGATTAAGACCTCATGTTGCGGGACACAGAGGCTTGCCGTCCGCTATCGAAGGCGCTGAGGTTCTTTTTGCCGCTGCACACCAGCTGATACAGGATGAGGTCTCGCTCGACAGCGCTTCTCCTCCCGATTCGCCGGAAAGCTTGGAGGCCGGCACAATCCAGTAATCATCGACGACGATGACCCGAAATATGAAGATGAAGGCGCTGACGAACAATACGTTGGCAGTTGGGCCTGCTGTTCAAAGAGCTTAAAATATCATTTTTGAGGCCCCTTTCAAGCGTCAGAACTCGGATACAGATGCCTCGACTACACCTTGGCTTTCCGAACGGCCATAGACCGTTTTCTACTTGCGGCCGGAACAGAGGATCGCCGGCGAGCTTCTTTTCTTCTCTCACTGGGTGAAGCCTTCGATCTTCGAGAACAACGTGCGAGAGTATGCGCTCGACTGCATCACTAAAGCGCTTGATCGAGCTTTCGCAGGGAACCTCATGGTCTTCTTTGTTCTTTGGTTCGCGTCAGGTCGAGACAGCAGATCCTACTGCAGACTTGGACCTTAATCTGGAAATGGAGGTTCCGGCTCATCAAACGAAGAAGGATGTCCTTCAAAGTGTCAAGGACGCCTTAGGTTTCATCACAGTACCCGACACATGTCGTTTCAACTTTCATCCCCGCTACGACTCCTATCGTCAAACTCCAGCTCAGGCGATCCTGCAACTTGTCTGTTAATATCACGATAAACAAATCGGCATTGGGCAGCGTCGCTCATCGAAGCCAACCCCCTTATCCGCCCTCTCACACTGTTCTTCAAACTAGCCTTGGCCCGCTGGCGCCTCAACATTGGCTCCGAGGGCGGAGTAAGCGGATTCGTTCTCACCACAGACCACACTCGTTACTTTTGTGGTTCTGCGGAACCTAGGACGGAAAGACGGAAAACAGCTTCAGGATCTGATCTTTCCGGTGATCGACACTCTGTGCAAATAGGCCACGGCAAAGTTCGGCATCCTGATTTTCCCAATCGCCAGTATGCTCGGTCTCAAGGGCATCCGTTCTCCGAGGCAGATGTTTGTCAAGAACCCAGCACCACCGCCTGACGTTTTCGTGATGGACCGGAATGCGGCCCGGCCACCCTTGAACTGCGCTACGTCGGTCAAAAAATGGGACGAGGTCATGTTGAGACTCGGCGAGCTCAGGAAACAGCTGCTATTCAGTGCTTCCCGCGGAGATGCCTCCATTATCACCGTCGCTCTGGGTCTGAACGAAGGCAACTTGGCTAGCTGGGTGGCATTTGAGGCATTAGCACAGCTGGACGAAAATAACTAAGACATGGCTTTCAAAGATCGGACGCAGAAGTGACCAGGGATGCTATCTGAGGGTCGAGGGATCTTCTTCTACGTCTGCTGGGCGGGTATGGCCTCTTTCTTTGTTGGAGAATGGTTTAGTATGTGGTGTGAAAATCGCAAATTTGGGCCCCAGAACTCCTTGTGACGGCACCTTCGTCTATGCTGTGGAATACGAACAGAAGTATGAGAACCACACCGGAAACGGAACTGCGGTTTGTTTGTTATCCCGATGCAGAAATAACGGTCGGTTTCAGATCACCAACGGTCGAGTAGTGCGAGTTTGAAGTGAGCCCTGGCTTGAGCCGAGATGGACAACATGAAATAATTTTGTAGATTTTATCTGTCGGAAGCATCGCCTCCACCATCTCCTCGCCGTTCTTCTCTCGAAATTTCAGTTCGGGTCGATCAGACCGGTTGGGAGAAAAGACCGGTTTTGTGTTGTGGTAGCTCGGATTTCGGTCCGGAAACGGCAGGTTCGAGTGTGTCTGATGAACACTTTCTGTGTACTTGGTGGTGTGATATGTTGCTCAGAATTCTCCGCTCTATCGATAGAGCCTATTTGCGGCTATGGTCAGCTATTGGTAACACGGTGCAATCGGCTTTTAACCTTAATTCAACATCTAACAAACAAAAGAGTTGGGTACATGCCTTGCTACATTCCTCGGCGACAACGTGTCTGATCGGGCTCAACTTTCCTGCAACAGATAGATCTACGCCTGTAGATTCAGACTATGTGCTTTTCTCATCCACGTTACTATACTGGTCGTGTCCGAATCGGAGCTGCAGTCTCCCCCGCCAATCGACCACTACCGATCTTCCATAGGCCATGTCTCCTCGATGGCTGGTCCGATTGCCTTCAATGTGGTACCGTTCGAAAGGTCTTGACCTACTCTATCCAGTGATATGCCGGTTGCTATACTACGATACCAGCTGGTGGCCCGTGCCCGGGGCTGGAATCAGAAAGCTCGATTTCTCGGCAATAGGACGTCGCCACGTGGAGATCGGGTCTGTCCCATGCTCAGCATCCAATTCTCTACCGGAAACCGTCGAGACCTATCGGATCGGGCAACATTCACTTTCTCGGCCGAGAGATGGCCCGTGCGCCGGAACTGCGGTTTGTTTGTTATCCCGATGCAGAAATAACGGTCGGTTTCAGATCACCAACGGTCGAGTAGTGCGAGTTTGAAGTGAGCCCTGGCTTGAGCCGAGATGGACAACATGAAATAATTTTGTAGATTTTATCTGTCGGAAGCATCGCCTCCACCATCTCCTCGCCGTTCTTCTCTCGAAATTTCAGTTCGGGTCGATCAGACCGGTTGGGAGAAAAGACCGGTTTTGTGTTGTGGTAGCTCGGATTTCGGTCCGGAAACGGCAGGTTCGAGTGTGTCTGATGAACACTTTCTGTGTACTTGGTGGTGTGATATGTTGCTCAGAATTCTCCGCTCTATCGATAGAGCCTATTTGCGGCTATGGTCAGCTATTGGTAACACGGTGCAATCGGCTTTTAACCTTAATTCAACATCTAACAAACAAAAGAGTTGGGTACATGCCTTGCTACATTCCTCGGCGACAACGTGTCTGATCGGGCTCAACTTTTCTGCAACAGATAGATCTACGCCTGTAGATTCAGACTATGTGCTTTTCTCATCCACGTTACTATACTGGTCGTGTCCGAATCGGAGCTGCAGTCTCCCCCGCCAATCGACCACTACCGATCTTCCATAGGCCATGTCTCCTCGATGGCTGGTCCGATTGCCTTCAATGTGGTACCGTTCGAAAGGTCTTGACCTACTCTATCCAGTGATATGCCGGTTGCTATACTACGATACCAGCTGGTGGCCCGTGCCGGGGCTGGAATCAGAAAGCTCGATTTCTCGGCAATAGGACGTCGCCACGTGGAGATCGGGTCTGTCCCATGCTCAGCATCCAATTCTCTACCGGAAACCGTCGAGACCTATCGGATCGGGCAACATTCACTTTCTCGGCCGAGAGATGGCCCGTGCGCCGGAACTGCGGTTTGTTTGTTATCCCGATGCAGAAATAACGGTCGGTTTCAGATCACCAACGGTCGAGTAGTGCGAGTTTGAAGTGAGCCCTGGCTTGAGCCGAGATGGACAACATGAAATAATTTTGTAGATTTTATCTGTCGGAAGCATCGCCTCCACCATCTCCTCGCCGTTCTTCTCTCGAAATTTCAGTTCGGGTCGATCAGACCGGTTGGGAGAAAAGACCGGTTTTGTGTTGTGGTAGCTCGGATTTCGGTCCGGAAACGGCAGGTTCGAGTGTGTCTGATGAACACTTTCTGTGTACTTGGTGGTGTGATATGTTGCTCAGAATTCTCCGCTCTATCGATAGAGCCTATTTGCGGCTATGGTCAGCTATTGGTAACACGGTGCAATCGGCTTTTAACCTTAATTCAACATCTAACAAACAAAAGAGTTGGGTACATGCCTTGCTACATTCCTCGGCGACAACGTGTCTGATCGGGCTCAACTTTTCTGCAACAGATAGATCTACGCCTGTAGATTCAGACTATGTGCTTTTCTCATCCACGTTACTATACTGGTCGTGTCCGAATCGGAGCTGCAGTCTCCCCCGCCAATCGACCACTACCGATCTTCCATAGGCCATGTCTCCTCGATGGCTGGTCCGATTGCCTTCAATGTGGTACCGTTCGAAAGGTCTTGACCTACTCTATCCAGTGATATGCCGGTTGCTATACTACGATACCAGCTGGTGGCCGTGCCCGGGGCTGGAATCAGAAAGCTCGATTTCTCGGCAATAGGACGTCGCCACGTGGAGATCGGGTCTGTCCCATGCTCAGCATCCAATTCTCTACCGGAAACCGTCGAGACCTATCGGATCGGGCAACATTCACTTTCTCGGCCGAGAGATGGCCCGTGCGCCGGAACTGCGGTTTGTTTGTTATCCCGATGCAGAAATAACGGTCGGTTTCAGATCACCAACGGTCGAGTAGTGCGAGTTTGAAGTGAGCCCTGGCTTGAGCCGAGATGGACAACATGAAATAATTTTGTAGATTTTATCTGTCGGAAGCATCGCCTCCACCATCTCCTCGCCGTTCTTCTCTCGAAATTTCAGTTCAGGTCGATCAGACCGGTTGGGAGAAAAGACCGGTTTTGTGTTGTGGTAGCTCGGATTTCGGTCCGGAAACGGCAGGTTCGAGTGTGTCTGATGAACACTTTCTGTGTACTTGGTGGTGTGATATGTTGCTCAGAATTCTCCGCTCTATCGATAGAGCCTATTTGCGGCTATGGTCAGCTATTGGTAACACGGTGCAATCGGCTTTTAACCTTAATTCAACATCTAACAAACAAAAGAGTTGGGTACATGCCTTGCTACATTCCTCGGCGACAACGTGTCTGATCGGGCTCAACTTTTCTGCAACAGATAGATCTACGCCTGTAGATTCAGACTATGTGCTTTTCTCATCCACGTTACTATACTGGTCGTGTCCGAATCGGAGCTGCAGTCTCCCCCGCCAATCGACCACTACCGATCTTCCATAGGCCATATCTCCTCGATGGCTGGTCCGATTGCCTTCAATGTGGTACCGTTCGAAAGGTCTTGACCTACTCTATCCAGTGATATGCCGGTTGCTATACTACGATACCAGCTGGTGGCCCGTGCCGGGGCTGGAATCAGAAAGCTCGATTTCTCGGCAATAGGACGTCGCCACGTGGAGATCGGGTCTGTCCCATGCTCAGCATCCAATTCTCTACCGGAAACCGTCGAGACCTATCGGATCGGGCAACATTCACTTTCTCGGCCGAGAGATGGCCCGTGCGCCGGAACTGCGGTTTGTTTGTTATCCCGATGCAGAAATAACGGTCGGTTTCAGATCACCAACGGTCGAGTAGTGCGAGTTTGAAGTGAGCCCTGGCTTGAGCCGAGATGGTCAACATGAAATAATTTTGTAGATTTTATCTGTCGGAAGCATCGCCTCCACCATCTCCTCGCCGTTCTTCTCTCGAAATTTCAGTTCGGGTCGATCAGACCGGTTGGGAGAAAAGACCGGTTTTGTGTTGTGGTAGCTCGGATTTCGGTCCGGAAACGGCAGGTTCGAGTGTGTCTGATGAACACTTTCTGTGTACTTGGTGGTGTGATATGTTGCTCAGAATTCTCCGCTCTATCGATAGAGCCTATTTGCGGCTATGGTCAGCTATTGGTAACACGGTGCAATCGGCTTTTAACCTTAATTCAACATCTAACAAACAAAAGAGTTGGGTACATGCCTTGCTACATTCCTCGGCGACAACGTGTCTGATCGGGCTCAACTTTTCTGCAACAGATAGATCTACGCCTGTAGATTCAGACTATGTGCTTTTCTCATCCACGTTACTATACTGGTCGTGTCCGAATCGGAGCTGCAGTCTCCCCCGCCAATCGACCACTACCGATCTTCCATAGGCCATATCTCCTCGATGGCTGGTCCGATTGCCTTCAATGTGGTACCGTTCGAAAGGTCTTGACCTACTCTATCCAGTGATATGCCGGTTGCTATACTACGATACCAGCTGGTGGCCCGTGCCGGGGCTGGAATCAGAAAGCTCGATTTCTCGGCAATAGGACGTCGCCACGTGGAGATCGGGTCTGTCCCATGCTCAGCATCCAATTCTCTACCGGAAACCGTCGAGACCTATCGGATCGGGCAACATTCACTTTCTCGGCCGAGAGATGGCCCGTGCGCCGGAACTGCGGTTTGTTTGTTATCCCGATGCAGAAATAACGGTCGGTTTCAGATCACCAACGGTCGAGTAGTGCGAGTTTGAAGTGAGCCCTGGCTTGAGCCGAGATGGTCAACATGAAATAATTTTGTAGATTTTATCTGTCGGAAGCATCGCCTCCACCATCTCCTCGCCGTTCTTCTCTCGAAATTTCAGTTCGGGTCGATCAGACCGGTTGGGAGAAAAGACCGGTTTTGTGTTGTGGTAGCTCGGATTTCGGTCCGGAAACGGCAGGTTCGAGTGTGTCTGATGAACACTTTCTGTGTACTTGGTGGTGTGATATGTTGCTCAGAATTCTCCGCTCTATCGATAGAGCCTATTTGCGGCTATGGTCAGCTATTGGTAACACGGTGCAATCGGCTTTTAACCTTAATTCAACATCTAACAAACAAAAGAGTTGGGTACATGCCTTGCTCCTCGGCGACAACGTGTCTGATCGGGCTCAACTTTTCTGCAACAGATAGATCTACGCCTGTAGATTCAGACTATGTGCTTTTCTCATCCACGTTACTATACTGGTCGTGTCCGAATCGGAGCTGCAGTCTCCCCCGCCAATCGACCACTACCGATCTTCCATAGGCCATATCTCCTCGATGGCTGGTCCGATTGCCTTCAATGTGGTACCGTTCGAAAGGTCTTGACCTACTCTATCCAGTGATATGCCGGTTGCTATACTACGATACCAGCTGGTGGCCCGTGCCGGGGCTGGAATCAGAAAGCTCGATTTCTCGGCGATAGGACGTCGCCACGTGGAGATCGGGTCTGTCCCATGCTCAGCATCCAATTCTCTACCGGAAACCGTCGAGACCTATCGGATCGGGCAACATTCACTTTCTCGGCCGAGAGATGGCCCGTGCGCCGGAACTGCGGTTTGTTTGTTATCCCGATGCAGAAATAACGGTCGGTTTCAGATCACCAACGGTCGAGTAGTGCGAGTTTGAAGTGAGCCCTGGCTTGAGCCGAGATGGACAACATGAAATAATTTTGTAGATTTTATCTGTCGGAAGCATCGCCTCCACCATCTCCTCGCCGTTCTTCTCTCGAAATTTCAGTTCCGGGTCGATCAGACCGGTTGGGAGAAAAGACCGGTTTTGTGTTGTGGTAGCTCGGATTTCGGTCCGGAAACGGCAGGTTCGAGTGTGTCTGATGAACACTTTCTGTGTACTTGGTGGTGTGATATGTTGCTCAGAATTCTCCGCTCTATCGATAGAGCCTATTTGCGGCTATGGTCAGCTATTGGTAACACGGTGCAATCGGCTTTTAACCTTAATTCAACATCTAACAAACAAAAGATTGGGTACATGCCTTGCTGCATTCCTCGGCGACAACGTGTCTGATCGGGCTCAACTTTTCTGCAACAGATAGATCTACGCCTGTAGATTCAGACTATGTGCTTTTCTCATCCACGTTACTATACTGGTCGTGTCCGAATCGGAGCTGCAGTCTCCCCCGCCAATCGACCACTACCGATCTTCCATAGGCCATATCTCCTCGATGGCTGGTCCGATTGCCTTCAATGTGGTACCGTTCGAAAGGTCTTGACCTACTCTATCCAGTGATATGCCGGTTGCTATACTACGATACCAGCTGGTGGCCCGTGCCCGGGGCTGGAATCAGAAAGCTCGATTTCTCGGCAATAGGACGTCGCCACGTGGAGATCGGGTCTGTCCCATGCTCAGCATCCAATTCTCTACCGGAAACCGTCGAGACCTATCGGATCGGGCAACATTCACTTTCTCGGCCGAGAGATGGCCCGTGCGCCGGAACTGCGGTTTGTTTGTTATCCCGATGCAGAAATAACGGTCGGTTTCAGATCACCAACGGTCGAGTAGTGCGAGTTTGAAGTGAGCCCTGGCTTGAGCCGAGATGGACAACATGAAATAATTTTGTAGATTTTATCTGTCGGAAGCATCGCCTCCACCATCTCCTCGCCGTTCTTCTCTCGAAATTTCAGTTCGGGTCGATCAGACCGGTTGGGAGAAAAGACCGGTTTTGTGTTGTGGTAGCTCGGATTTCGGTCCGGAAACGGCAGGTTCGAGTGTGTCTGATGAACACTTTCTGTGTACTTGGTGGTGTGATATGTTGCTCAGAATTCTCCGCTCTATCGATAGAGCCTATTTGCGGCTATGGTCAGCTATTGGTAACACGGTGCAATCGGCTTTTAACCTTAATTCAACATCTAACAAACAAAAGAGTTGGGTACATGCCTTGCTACATTCCTCGGCGACAACGTGTCTGATCGGGCTCAACTTTTCTGCAACAGATAGATCTACGCCTGTAGATTCAGACTATGTGCTTTTCTCATCCACGTTACTATACTGGTCGTGTCCGAATCGGAGCTGCAGTCTCCCCCGCCAATCGACCACTACCGATCTTCCATAGGCCATGTCTCCTCGATGGCTGGTCCGATTGCCTTCAATGTGGTACCGTTCGAAAGGTCTTGACCTACTCTATCCAGTGATATGCCGGTTGCTATACTACGATACCAGCTGGTGGCCCGTGCCCGGGGCTGGAATCAGAAAGCTCGATTTCTCGGCAATAGGACGTCGCCACGTGGAGATCGGGTCTGTCCCATGCTCAGCATCCAATTCTCTACCGGAAACCGTCGAGACCTATCGGATCGGGCAACATTCACTTTCTCGGCCGAGAGATGGCCCGTGCGCCGGAACTGCGGTTTGTTTGTTATCCCGATGCAGAAATAACGGTCGGTTTCAGATCACCAACGGTCGAGTAGTGCGAGTTTGAAGTGAGCCCTGGCTTGAGCCGAGATGGACAACATGAAATAATTTTGTAGATTTTATCTGTCGGAAGCATCGCCTCCACCATCTCCTCGCCGTTCTTCTCTCGAAATTTCAGTTCGGGTCGATCAGACCGGTTGGGAGAAAAGACCGGTTTTGTGTTGTGGTAGCTCGGATTTCGGTCCGGAAACGGCAGGTTCGAGTGTGTCTGATGAACACTTTCTGTGTACTTGGTGGTGTGATATGTTGCTCAGAATTCTCCGCTCTATCGATAGAGCCTATTTGCGGCTATGGTCAGCTATTGGTAACACGGTGCAATCGGCTTTTAACCTTAATTCAACATCTAACAAACAAAAGAGTTGGGTACATGCCTTGCTACATTCCTCGGCGACAACGTGTCTGATCGGGCTCAACTTTTCTGCAACAGATAGATCTACGCCTGTAGATTCAGACTATGTGCTTTTCTCATCCACGTTACTATACTGGTCGTGTCCGAATCGGAGCTGCAGTCTCCCCCGCCAATCGACCACTACCGATCTTGCATAGGCCATGTCTCCTCGATGGCTGGTCCGATTGCCTTCAGTGTGGTACCGTTCGAAAGGTCTGGACCTACTCTATCCAGTGATATGCCGGTTGCTATACTACGATACCAGCTGGTGGCCCGTGCCCGGGGCTGGAATCAGAAAGCTCGATTTCTCGGCAATAGGACGTCGCCACGTGGAGATCGGGTCTGTCCCATGCTCAGCATCCAATTCTCTACCGGAAACCGTCGAGACCTATCGGATCGGGCAACATTCACTTTCTCGGCCGAGAGATGGCCCGTGCGCCGGAACTGCGGTTTGTTTGTTATCCCGATGCAGAAATAACGGTCGGTTTCAGATCACCAACGGTCGAGTAGTGCGAGTTTGAAGTGAGCCCTGGCTTGAGCCGAGATGGACAACATGAAATAATTTTGTAGATTTTATCTGTCGGAAGCATCGCCTCCACCATCTCCTCGCCGTTCTTCTCTCGAAATTTCAGTTCGGGTCGATCAGACCGGTTGGGAGAAAAGACCGGTTTTGTGTTGTGGTAGCTCGGATTTCGGTCCGGAAACGGCAGGTTCGAGTGTGTCTGATGAACACTTTCTGTGTACTTGGTGGTGTGATATGTTGCTCAGAATTCTCCGCTCTATCGATAGAGCCTATTTGCGGCTATGGTCAGCTATTGGTAACACGGTGCAATCGGCTTTTAACCTTAATTCAACATCTAACAAACAAAAGAGTTGGGTACATGCCTTGCTACATTCCTCGGCGACAACGTGTCTGATCGGGCTCAACTTTTCTGCAACAGATAGATCTACGCCTGTAGATTCAGACTATGTGCTTTTCTCATCCACGTTACTATACTGGTCGTGTCCGAATCGGAGCTGCAGTCTCCCCCGCCAATCGACCACTACCGATCTTGCATAGGCCATGTCTCCTCGATGGCTGGTCCGATTGCCTTCAGTGTGGTACCGTTCGAAAGGTCTGGACCTACTCTATCCAGTGATATGCCGGTTGCTATACTACGATACCAGCTGGTGGCCCGTGCCCGGGGCTGGAATCAGAAAGCTCGATTTCTCGGCAATATATACTAGTCAAGTATTGACAGTACAGAGTAAAGCTGAGTTGTGATTCGATGAAGAGAGAGGGAATACAATAGGAAAGAAAGAGAGCAGAGAAAGGGAAGGGAGGAAGCTGCTGTTGCTATGCAACGGAATGTGAAAAGGAGTGATCGGAAGCGAAAAGGGAAGCGAAGCGCAGAGAGAGAAAATGGAAAGGGAATGGAATCAGGAATGGAATCAGAACGGGAACGGAACTGCAAGAAGAGAGATCAAAAGGAAAAGAGTCTGGAGGGAGGAAAGTGCGCCGCTAGTACTCCTCCTCATCCAGCACAACCCCCGCCTCACAAGATGATCGACCCGGATCATCCACCCCGTCGACATCCACCGGAGGAACCAACCTAGATAGCGCATCCGCATTGGTGTGCTTCCGACCCGGCTTATGGACAAACCGAAGGTTAGGGATGTGAGGCATCAACATAGCGCGGCATTTGGTGATGGTGGGACTGTACTCGGCGGAGGCCTTAGCGGTGAGCATGGGACCTAGAGGCGCGTGGTCGGTTATGACAGTTACTGACGCGCCCTCCAACAAATGCATCAGACGACCAAACGCCCAGGCCAAACAGCTGAGCTCGAGTTCGGGAGCAACAAAGCGTTTCTCCGTCACGGTCGTCAAGCGGGAGAGGAATACCACTGGCCGTTCCTCCAGCAGTATCTCCCTGCCGTCAAGTTCCGCGACCCTCGGCTTCGAAGAAGGAATGCGCAGCAATTCGAGGGCCGACTCGGACAGGACATTGATCTCGCCAACCTCAAGATCGTACTCTCGCAGAGCGGCGGGGAGTCTGGCAGTCCGGACTGGACGAGGGGCTGGTACGTTCGTAGCGTCCTCATCCAAGACAGCGCTAGACACTGATACATCCTCTACCCCGTCGTCCGCAACAGCAGGTGCAGAAGGTTGAAGAACCGGCGCAGACCGAGAGGAAGCGAAAGGATCCTCCTCCGTCGGCAAGACATCCAGCTGTTCGATGCTGAACTCGTCATGGATACGAAGCGGAGAAGGCAGCGCGATGCGAACCCGATGTGGTGACAGCACTTCGGCAACCACATAAGGCCCCAACTTCCGAGGACTCAACTTGGAGATGATAGCGCCGGGAATGGGCCGGTCTGTGAGACGAACATAGACGCGATCCCCAGGAGACACTGGCGGCAGCCCTCGGCGACGTTGATCGTAGCGACGCTTCTGCTCCTTGCGCGCAACATCAAGCGCGCGGCGAGCCTCATCAATCCTTTCTTCTGCAGCGGCGAGACGCTCTGGAAACGCGCCGACACCCTCATGCTCGGCGGAATCGAACACCGCGTGTACCAAGCGGGGATGGCTAATGAACACAAGGTCGAATGGACGGTGACCAGTGGACACATTCGGGGTAGAGTTCATCGCCAGTTCAGCGGCCGGCACCGCCCTTCGGTCCCAATTGGCAGCAGAGGTCCGACACAGCGAACGCAACACTCCTTGCACAGTCTGCACGAAACGTTCGACTGAGTTCGCCTGCTGGTGATGGGGTGGGGACGGAGTGAGGGTCGCGCCCAAAGAAGCGGCCAAGGACTGCATCACCGCACCCGTCATCCGTGCCTCAGAATCGGAGATCAGGCGCCGAGGTCGCCATCCCAGACGCAAAATCCGATCGGAGAGGATGGACGCGATGCCCTCAGCGGTAATGTCGGACGAGCAGGGCTGGAGGAGCACCATGCGGGAGAAAACGTCTTGCATCACTAGAACGGCGTCGATGCCATTGCGAGTGCGAGGATACCCGAGGGTGAGGTCAACTGCCACAGCCTCAAAAGGCTCCTGCGGATCGGCGTCGATGCGGAGGGAACCCACACGACGAGGCAGTTTAACGGCTTGACACGTCTCACAGTGGCGTACCCACGCCCGCACGGCTGTCGCGAGACCGGGCCTCCAAAAATCGCGGGACAAGGCGAGGAAGGTCTTGTAGAAGCCAAAATGGCCACCGGCATCATGGGCAGCACGCAATAGATCCGGCAACGCACCATACGGAAGCGCGACCCGACCATCAACGCGACGCACGAGCAGACCCTGTTCGACCTTCCACCCAGTGTCTACGCCCGACAAGGTGCTGCGCAGCAATGGACCGAAAAGACGATCCTGTTGCAACCAAGACGTCCAGCGGTCCCGGGCGATCGTAGAAGGCACCGAGGCGACGGAGAGGGCGTTCAGCTGGGCGGCGACAGAACCAGAGACGGGTTCGGGGGACGATCGCGTTCAAAGACCTGATGGAGAACGGCGGCGAAGGCGTGCTTGCTGGCATCAACGTACAGCAAGTACGGTCGGCCGGGATCGGGATGCGCTAGCACTGGAGGGTTGGCGATGGCAGCTTTCAGAGCGTCGAAACTCTTCTGAGCGGCAAGCGACCAAGGAAAAACGACCCGATCCGCAGACATCGGCCGGCCTTCGGCGTTCGTCAGACGGTACCGTCCATCAGCATACTCGTACTTCCAGCCTCGCGTCAATTTGGTCAGCGGCTCGGCGACGGCGGCGTAGTTGGGGATGAACGGCCTGTAGTAACCGAACAGACCGAGGACGTGATACAGTTCCCGCAGAGTAGTCGGTCGGCGAAGTTCGGTTATGGCGGAGGTACGATCCTTCCAGATGGCCAAGCCGGCGCCCGAGACCTTTCGCCCCAGTAAGACCAAGGATGGGACGCCGAAGGTACACTTGGCGGGGCTAAAGTTCAAGCCCACGGCTTCCGCGCGAGTCAAGAGGGTCTCAAGTGCGGCCACATGCTCCTCCATCGTCTTCGACGCCACAACCACATCGTCGATATATACGACCGCGTCCTTCCAACGCATTGAGCCAAGAATGCGGTCCATCAGTCTCTGGAACACCGCGGGGCATTGCGAAGGCCGAAAGGGACAGTCTTATACTGGAACAACCCCTTGTGGCAAACGAACGCTGTCTTCCAGCGATCCTCGGACTTCACACCCAACTGATGGTACCCGCGAATCGCATCGAGTGAGGAGAAGATGGACTTGCCGGAGAGGGTATTGAACACCGCGTCAATGACCGGCAAGGGATAGCGATCGGGGACGGTCACCGCATTCAATTGACGGTAGTCCACACAAAAACGCCATTTGTCACGCTGCCGGACCATGAGGACGGGGAAGGAAACCGGGCTTGAGGAAGGCTCGATGACGTCCCAACTAAGAAGTTGATCAATGGTGGCATCCATCGCTTTCCGTTTCTCAGGACTCGCCCGGCGTGGTGCCTCCGGCCGGAGATCAGCATCATCCTTGAGTTGGATACCCATCTCCATCGTGGAATCGTGGACACGACCCGGACGTCCCTCAAGAGCGAAGGCTTTAGGATGGCGGCGTAAGACGTCGACAATGTCCTTATGGGTGCGCCACTAGCGTCCAGGCCTACGCGCCAGTGTCCGTCCACCTCCGTCGTTGGACAGTCCTTTGCCAGCTCTGCGCCGAAATCTCCATCGCCGTCGAACATGTCGATGGGCAACACTTCCCGCTCGAAAGGCGGCTCGGTCGGTGGCTCGGCGACGAAGGAAGTCGGAGGCGTGTCGGTGGAGCTGGAGTGGAGTTCGAAGCTATGACCGGCGAGGGCTGAAGTGTCGCCGAGATGTGCGGCAACGGCATCGGCCACCGGAGTACGTCGAGCGAGCGTGACGGGTTGGTCGGCGAGGTTGGTCAGGAGGATGTGCTTGGAGGCGGGACTGAAAACGGCGGTAGGTCCTGCCACGAAAGCTTCCTCGCCCACCGGTCCCGACCAGCGAGGATGGACGTGTAGTCAACGTCCGGAGTGAGGGCACCTACATCGACGGGCACCCATTGGTGACATCGCGGCTGCAGAGTGACGTCGGCGGTGGTGCAGAGCTCGGCCTCTACTGCATGAGGCGAGCGCATCGACTCGTGGACGGAAATAGAGTATTCGCCGATTCTCGCTTTTCCTCGTGATGGGTCAAGACTGATCTCATGGGTAGAGATGAAGTCTAAACCCAAAATAATACCCGGCCCCAAGGACGGCAGAACATGGAAGTCCTGACGAGCTTCGAGACGTACCGGCAGTCCCCGCTCGTCATGTCCATCAAGGAAAAAAGTGATGGTGGCGAAACCAAGAGACTCGGTGTGGCCAATGCCATGAACCGGAATCGTACGACCTTGAGGAGATCCACCAAGCTGACGTAGAAGATCGGCGTCAATGGAACTCAAAGAAGCGCCGGTATCGACCAGAGTGGACAGGGCTGGCCCGTCCACAGCATTCATCCGCAATTTGGTGAATAGAGGAACGTGTCGGCGATAGCCCTGGCCAGACCCAGTCGCGGCGCAGGTCGGCAGAGTGACGACCCGTCCTTCACGCCTGGTGGGATGTGCTAGAGGTGCATCATCCCCTCGGACTTGCCAAGAACGAGCAACGTGAAACTCGGCTCGCTCGTTGAAGAACACCACTGAGGAGGGTCCTTCCTGTCTCAATCGAGTGGTCATTTCTTCTTGGCGCCTCTCCACCCCGTCTTGCAAACGCGCCAACACCATGGCGGTCTGAACTATGGACGGGGTCATCTTGATCGGAGATGCGGGACAAACGACTGGTAAGTCCTCACGATCCTCCCGTATCAAGGGCAGCACACCATCATTTACAAACACCGTTCTCCCATTCTCCTGTGATCCTTCCAAAGCAGAAGAAGGTTCATGGTCAGCAGCCTGTCTTACCCCTTCTGTGACGGGAAGCTGTACTCCCCTGTAAGGGGGCCCATGGGGCTTCGGGTCGAGAGGTGGTCCAAGACCCTCGCCCTGACCACGCATGGGACCCGCGTCGTCGCTGTACCCCGGAGTGAGGTCCCTTCCTGGACCAGTGGGGGACGCAGCCCTCTCACTCCGGCTCTTGCATCCATCATCAATGGGATGATGGGGGCTGCGGTGAGTCGCTCGATGTGCCGACTCACCAGAATGATCTAACTGACCATTCTCTGTGCTGCCAGGCAGCGGGTGGGCACCGTCACCCTTCCTGTCTCACATACTAGCTGAACTCCCTCGAACGTGACGCGGTCAACGTCGTCAGGAGGCTCAGGCGGCACGTGAGGAGGGAATGGACCATCAGGTATGTCCGTTAGTTTAGCGACGTTCCGGTCGTTCAGAAATCCGACTCGTTGCTGACGGTAACCTCGTCCAACTCGTAGTCGGCAAGGGTGACCATCGGGAACGATCGAGCACCGTCCTTGAGATGAGAGTGCTCAAAGTCGAAGTGCTCTTCTCCGCAGCGCCCGCACGGACGGTTCAAGCGCATGACGGATCCGTCCTCCCGCCTGTACTGGCGTTTCTCGGTCGCGGTAGCTTCGATTACACGAGAAGGATCGTACCGACCCAGAGTAGGAGGGGGGCGGCGTTCACCAGCCGGCTTGGATACCGCCGAGGATGGTGGCGGTCTCGCGGACTTCGAGGACGAGCTGAACGGCTTGTCGGTGTCCTTCGAAGCAGAGGACGCCTCTGTGTCCGACTCCTCGAGCTTGACCTTGTGGATGGCGCGCCAGACCGGCTCCCATTCACACAACTCATGGGCCAGATCATCCATGTTCTGGTGTGATGCGGCCAGGCGAACCATCGGCTTCATGGAGTCGTCGAGACCATCGATAATTAGGGAGAGGGTGAGTTCGTCCGGAGCCGTGGGCCCGTATGCGGTACGAAGCATGGTGAGCTTATCGTACGCATACATCATCGCAGTCTCGGAACGAGGACGCCACTTGCGATTGTGAGCATCCATCCGAGCTTGATTGTGATTGATGGGGAATGCTCTGCGGAGAGCTGCGAAGATGTCCGCAACAGCGCGATGCTGATCGATCTGCTCATCGGACAGAGCCGCGTGCCAACGCGCAGCCGCCCCGGTGAGGGCATTAGGAATGACTGCGACGACAGCCGGATCCCACAAAGGGTCGCGATTGGTTCGGACGAGGTCGCGGACGCGACTAATCCACACTTCAAGCTTCCGGGGGTCGCCGTCGAACTTGGGAAGGAGTTCGGGCTTGCATTGAAGGGGTCGACCCGAGGAAGGGGGGGCCGAAGCTGGTATGGGTGGTTGTGCTGCCGGTGGCGGTGGAGCTTGTTGGCCGATACCGGCGTGATACGCGCGCCAAGCGCTCCGTTCTGAGGAGGTCATGCCGTCCCATGCCTCTCGAGCCGA
Source organism: Tilletia indica (assembly GCA_001689995.1). NCBI lineage: Eukaryota > Fungi > Basidiomycota > Exobasidiomycetes > Tilletiales > Tilletiaceae > Tilletia > Tilletia indica. The sequence continues at coordinate 125,944 of MAPW01000038.1, read as the reverse complement.
GTCGCGGAAGCGAGACGGAAGTTGAGAGGGAGCAGCGGTCGGGATTGAAGATGGCAGTGGGACTTGGGGAGCCTCGACTATATGCGCGGTTGAAACCGAGGTGGTAGTCGGAATCGAGGACGAGGACGTGTCACCACCAGTCGCCACGGAGACGTCGACCGGGTCAGGGACGGAGCGGCCTTCAAGCACAGTGAGGCGAGCACATATCTCCTCGAGGCGAATCGTGTGCGGATTGAGCTGCGCACGGACGACTTCCTCGATCTTCAAGGTTTGACGAGCCAAGGCACGTTCGATGAGTTCCTCGACCGACGTCGTCGCCGGCGGGGCCGAGGTTGAGGGAGTGGCGGGAGTGGTAGTATCGGCGGGCATCCTCGATCTGGAGCCGATGTTGGAATCGTAGCCGGGAAGATCTGAAAGTCTGGGTGGCAAAGTGGTTTGAGAGCGTGTGTTTGGGCGACGTGGCGCGTCAGAGGGCATGTACGGGTGGTAGCGGTGAGTGTGTAGGCTGGGCGAATCCACTCTTATCACCATATACTAGTCAAGTATTGACAGTACAGAGTAAAGCTGAGTTGTGATTCGATGAAGAGAGAGGGAATACAATAGGAAAGAAAGAGAGCAGAGATAGTGACCTTGACTTAGGCCAAGAGTCTTCCCCAGACTTCGTTGACCGCTTCCGGGCTCGGGTTTCAGACACGACCTAACATATGTGCGAAGTCAGAACCGAAAAGTGAGATTTTGCACCCTCTTCTGCATTATCCGGCGCCAGCGGATTGGTTGAGCAACTCTAATTTTAGCCCGATTCAATTGGCGCAGATTTCTCTAGTGAAGTCACGTGCACGTCAGCTGTTCCCTTTTTTCCACACTTCAGCATTGGGAAAGAACTCCACCTCTCTCCCCTCCCCCCCCCCCCCCGGTATGGTCCTAACATTCATTGTGCCTTTGTGGATGCCGTTGAAGAATGGTACAGTAAATGGTTGCGCGGCCCGCATTGACTTGAAAACAACCATTGCGGTGAACAGGGTTCTTCGCTGCGCTCACGCTTACTTCCTTGCAGATGCAGACCGAATGGCACTGCCCATGAAGGTGGTTTCCTAGCTTTGACACTCCCTCAGTTATCCCCTCTTTTTATCCAGGCCACCAACTATTGTACGAGGGTAGCGTGGCTCATGAGTAAGTCTTCCCTCATGAACATTCAATTACGCCGAATGATGCAGAACTGACAATAACATTACTCTATTATTATTCTAGAACCAGCGCGCTGAAATACAGGGCGGGAGGGAGTGGATTTCGTTGTGGCAGGGATGGAGGGTAACATGGGAGGATAGCACCCATGGTGAGTCTGTTCCTACATAGTTGAGCAAGATCAAGTTAGGTCGCTAACTCGTTGTCTTTCCCTGGGGAACAGCGTTGGGGCTGCATGACTCGGTACGATGGGAAAATGCTAGTCATGACATTCTTCCATGGGTGAGTGCAAGGCATTGTCATCGATCCGTTTTCTGTTGTCTGACATTTCGCTCCTGCACCAGGTTCTGTTCTGTTTGTGAGATATCGTTCATGCAGGTTAGGATCATGGACAGCGGTTCTCTAAGGTCTGCAAGGACTCTCCACCCCAACCACTCGAAGCTGGACGAGACCTCTGCGAAAGTCTTCAATGCTTTGAATTGGCCCACGCGTCCCAAGGACCTATTCTGCCCGAAGTCGATCTAGGCAACCAGCCTGTGAGCGATAGCCAACCCCGTCAGTTGTTCCACCGGCTCGGACGGAAGGAACATATTTGCGAGCACGAAGACCACGAGTTGAATTGCGATTGACTACAGCATGTGTTGAATGTGTTGACCATAACCTCATCGATTCTTTTCTGCTTGGTGACCATTGCTCTTGGTTGAGACACCGTCTCATCGCTGCACTAGTCGTGGACCATCTCTCGAATTGCCCCCTTCGCCTATTCCACGACGTACCGATCACTGTTACGCAAATTCGGCGCTGATTCTGGTCTGCTTCTCCAACCCGCCCACACGGTGCCCTCGATTACTTCTGCAACGGTTCGATTCGGCGTGAGCGAGACATTTGACGAGCAGCGCCACCTACGGCGATCATCTTAACGACATCTCCATCGCTCCTGGACGTATCGATCCCTCGGAAATACGCGAAACCACCGGCTCGCTGTGTCTGCGGTTCTCCTTCAACAACGTCCGGTCTGAGTTCCGACTACTTCGTTCCCAAAGCAATCCTTCATATCGTCGACCAATCTGAAGGCCGGCCACTGCTCGCTTTCTGTGGATATGTCAACAATCGTGGATGCAGCGCTATTCATCAACCTGTCTGCCCGGGAAGCCCAGGTCACGGCGTCGGCCATGAACGCACCGTATAATGCGAGGATCACCTGGTAAGCAATGGTATCGGATTTTGGAGAATGGGCACAAGTCACTGACGTCTCTATCTTCCTAGGGAGAGGCGAGGACAAGTCCTCGAGTGGGTCGCAAAAGTGCATGGGCGGATGTTGTTGAATCCAGAGATCCTGTGGTTGGCTGTCGACATTTTCCACCGGTACATATCGTCTGGCACTGGACCCACGATCAGCGCATATCACACTGGCCTAGCGAGCCTCTGGCTGGCGGCGAAGGTCGAGGGCCAGCACCAACACCAACATCGATATCGACTTCGACACTTCGCACGTTTTATTGACGACCGCGGGCGAACACGCCTGCGAATGATACGAGAAGAAGCTCTCATACTGGCAGCGCTGCAGTTTCGCCTTAGTGCGTCTGTTCCGCCTACGTTTTGGGTTGAGCGGATCTCAGCGGCACGGGGCCAGGAGCCGTACACTCGGAAGACCGCCTTAATCATTGTCGACACCACGGTGCCGGAACCGTATCTTTCGACGTGGGCTCCCAAGGAATTGGCCGCTGTCGGCGTTCTGGTTGCGTGCAAGATGTGGAAACGTCTATGGGGTCCAGCTTATGTCGCCGTTTCCGGCTTCGAAGAGCGCGATCTTGTGGACAGAGGGAACCTCCTACTGGCGTACTTGCGTAGTGACGACTACAAGCGGTCTTATATGTACCAGAAGTATGGTGGGGAAGACCACCACTATCTGGGAGAATATGTCCACTGGTGGGCAGTTAGACATGCCGAAATATGATTCATGTCCTTGGCTTGCTTGGTGAAGGAAGGGCCAGAATGGCAAAGACGTGGAGAGCGGAATAGGACTGAACATGGAACATTTGTGATTCAAGAACGTGTATGGAGTAAAGAAAAGAAGTGGGAAACATTTATCATCATCCTACAAGGCTGGGAAGACGTAAGAAGCTGTAGGTTTTCGAGGTGTACTTGTCGTACTCGCGGATAGGGATTCGGGGATCAGGTTTGTTGATGGAAGAAGTTGTACGAGGTGTTGACAACTATTCGGCAACACTGTTCGGTCGCGTTCGTTTTCCAGCGCGCTGCGTGGGGGTGGGTGTCACCGCTCTCGGTACCGTGGCCGGTGGCTGATGCTCTTCATTCTCGCCTTCGGGTTGAGATTCCTTGGTCTTGGAGTCACTGCTTTCACCGGCCTTAGTTGGGGTTGTCGGTCGTGGCTGACGACCCGCTCGTGCTTGACGGATCCGGTCCGCCCGGTCGTCTGTCGCGGGAGACACAACATTAAGGGCTTGGAGTAGCGGGTTGGGGGCTGGTCCGAGAAGCGTGATGCGGATCAGGGACGTATCGAAAGTGTGATGTCCCGCTTCGCGCACCACGGTGCAGTCGAAATTGACGAGGCTCCTCGGTCCCGGGGCTGTCCAGATGTTGTACTTGGGCGTGTCCGGAAACGCGGAGTTGATCGTCCACACTTGCCACTGGTGTGTTTTGTTCAGGTACGTGAGTCCCTTGATGACAACGGATTTCCGATCGGCGGACGCCGAAACTATAACTCCCGTGCCGGTGAGGAAGATGGGAGATGTGGGCAAGGCGACACCTCCGACCTCACTCCCTGTTAAAGTCGAATGAGTCCTGGTCAGAGACAATAGCAGAGTAAAGGTCGAGCATGTACTCACCATCAAGCTCATCAGGAATCTGACGCAAGAATGCGATGTCCGGTACGCCGAGCCTAAGAGGATGCGTAGCGAATGGGATGTTGACGAGCAAGTATACGCCCTGCTCTGGAACGTCCCGCGCCCAACAGTTTAGGGAGACCTTGTGAATTCGGCCTTCCGTATCGTCGAATGTGCACTCGATGTCGTGCACGCAGTTTTCCGTCGCTGCCTTGCCTAGGATCACATCCGCGGAAAGAGCCAAGTGGGTGACCCATTTCGTGTTCTTCGTGGGAGATGTTGACGATGGCGAGGAGGACATCTTGGAAAGTGCGTGAGGACAGATCTGGGAGAGGCCGCCGGAATGGTTGATAGCACGAACCTGCATGCCTCTTTATACCCACTGGGCTAGGTGATGTGGCAAGCAGAGTGTAGAGTCTTCTATGCTTATGGCCTCTTTGATGAGGTTCGTGGTTGATCGGCTCGATCGGAGTTGGTAGACTTGGCTGGTGCAGGGGCCGGGGGACTTGTCACCGAAAGTCCAGGCGTTGGTGGGAATGGGAAGACTACCATTGAGGGAAGATGCGGGGGGAAGACAGGCTGTCCTATCATGTCTGGCGAAGGATGACTGTCCTGGTCCGACGTTCTGGGGCAAGTAGGTCTGAAGCATAGAGATGGAAAGCGGAGAGAGGTAGTTGGTCGGCGATGGCGCCTGCGGGCTCTGGACATGACAGAGTTCGTGCCGGACTGATATTGAAAGAAGAGCGGGGTGGTAAGATGAAATGTGCGGAGGGGGTAGGTAGGGGGTAGATGGATGATGATGGAACGTGTCGAGGAAAATGGGGCTCGACGCATGAATCACGAAGGCGGGGCGAGATGAATGAGGTTGGTCGTTTCCTGTCGCTGCGGGGTTGGGGTATGATAGCATTGGGGGGCCAAAGGATACTTGCGGCGGGGTGGTAGGTTGAACCTTGAAAGGGGCCGGGGTCAGATCACACGAAGGCGGAGCGAGGTGGATGAGGTTGTTCGATAACTGTGCTGTGGGGTCGGGACATGACAGTATTGGGGCCCGAACGAAACGTGAAGAAGGGTGGGCTGGGCAGTGGCAGCTTGTCGAGTAGGGGGGCCGGGGGGGGGGGAGGATACCGGTTGCCGTTGTCTGGGGAACAACGAAGCGATCCGACATCGTGCGAATCGATACGGGTGACGGCGCCAAAGACCGTCATCAGGGTGACCCGAGGTTGATGTTGGCCCACAGTTGACAGTACATAGCAGGCAGGAAAGGTAAGGACCATGCCGCATGCTGTTGTACTGTTCACATTAGTGGCTGAATGGGGATTTGGTGTGGGGGATGGCATTGCTTGAACAACACGTTCTCCTTAAGAACGTGGCGCAGGCCGCAGCGCTTGCCATGGGAGCGGAGCAGTCCGGGGGTCGTCGGACAAGAGCGTAGCGTGGAGTATGGAGTGCCTGTAACTGGTCAGTGAACGAGTGAACGTGCAATAATAGGAAATGGCGGTCAGCGGTGAAGCGATCATGCCATTATAGCGATTAGCGAACAAGTAAGCATCAAGCATCAATAATCAATAATCAATACATCAATGATCAAGCGATCAAGAACCAAGCCGCAAATGAAGATCATGCATGATCGTCAAATTGATAATTAATAGAGTTTGAAACAGATGTACATATGATCGACAAGAAAGTACTACTACTACTACTCGTACTACTACTACTACTCGTACTACTACCTGTGCGTCGCACCGCCTGGGACCTGGGGCATGGGCCTGGAGCCTAACGTCTGGGGGATGCATCGTGGTTCTGTACATATTCATGCCAGATGACGCACCGGGTGAAAGAGGTGGAAGATTGGAGGTACAGTAATGGGGTGCCGATTTGCCTACTCACTACTCACTACTCACTGACTTACGCTCACCGCCCACATCCCACATCTCACATCTCAAATCCCACGCGCACATAGTATCCATTACTTCCTTTCTTCGACGCCTCAATACTTCAGAAAAGAGAGTTAGATATGTCTGACGCACGACCAATGAGGAATTCGAAACGTAGTCTATATGTATTTCGGACGGACACTTCTGCATAAGGCAGTATTAAGCAAAGGTAAAAATAAGTCGAACGGTGTACGGAAACTGATGCTGTACTTCGTGTTTGAGGAATGCGTTTGCAACGCAGAGACAATGCCAGGCTGTTGTGGGAATAGTATGTGATAGGGAGGGGTCGAGCGCAGGTAAAGGGGCCTATGCTGAGGGGTCGTCGAGGGGCCACCGCGTAGGGCATTACACAGCTGTAGTCTGACCCAGATTCTGGAACCATGAGTGGGTCATAGTGTTCGGCAGCGGGTCTGAGTTGCTAGCGGAGTCGGAGACCAACGAAGTTGTGGTGGTATTAGGGTATTGAGAAGCTGTAGAGGTGGTTGGTCAAGACTGCACAGGGATTACCAAGGTTTTGAAGCGGTACTCACTGGTGTTGGTGTTGAAGGAAACGGAAGCCATGGCAGCTTCCGGGCCTTCGCGAATACACTCAGCGGTGACGTAGGGAATCTGCGTGTGCTGCGGCATGGCATTCATAGATGGTGCGTGGATCTGTTGTGGGATTGCGTTCATAGAGGGGCCCTGGCTTTGATGCGTCACGGCATTCACAGAGGGGACCTGGTTCTGTTGCGGTATGGCCTTCAAGGATGGGACCTGGTGGTGTTGCGACATGGCATTTGTGGAGGCGCTCATAGAGGGGATCTGGTACTGCAGTGGTGTGGCGTCCATGGACGGGAGCAGGTACTGTTGCGGCATGGCGCTCGTGGAGGGCCCTGGGTGCTGTTGGAACACGGCATTTCTGGATGTGACCTGATTTTGTTGTGGCACGGTGCTCATAGAAGGGTTCTGAAGCTGTTGCGATGCGGCGTGCATGGGAGCTGCTTGGGTCTGTTGCGGCACGACATTCATGGACGGAAGCTGGTTTTGCTGCGCCATGGCGTTTGTTGACGGCCCCTGGTTCTGTTGTGGGATGGTGTTCACGCCTGGGGTTTGTTGCGGCATCGCATTGATGGATGTGCCTTGGTTCTGTGGTGAAATCGTGCCAATGTTCAAGCCGAATGGGGTTGACGGCGAAGAACGATCTGCGGAAGAGGTAGTCCTGGTTGAATACTGGGAAGAGGAACCTGTGCCGTACTCAAACTGGTTACGAGGCGGAGGAGTTGAGGGCGGAGGACGGCTGGTGTCGAAGGGTAGATTATTGTGCTGTTGATAGTATCCTTGCGTATTGATTGGTTGTGGCTGATTGCTTGATTGGTGTTGATGTGCTTGGTGGTGCTGATGGATTTGGTGATGAATGACCTGTTGGCGCTGACTGACTTGCTGCTGCTGATTTGTGGATTGGTGTTGAGGAGGTTGTGATTCAGAGGACCCCTGAGCATGCGATGTGGACGATGCGGGCGGACGATCTGACACGGGGCGATAGTAAGGATGAGTCTGCGCAAGGCGTTGGTTCCGGCTTTGGCCATCTCCAGTCTGTCGTCCAAAGGGACGATTCGATGCGATTCCAGATGTTGCAGAAGACGACAATGACAACACCACTTTCTCCATAATGCTGCGGAGATGTGTGTCGGAGTTCGTGGGAAGGGATGGAAGTGCGTCCGGGTTCCCACCTAACGCGACGAGGACGGCCTTGAACTGGGAATCCAAAGCCGTGGTGGGGCGGCCCTCGGAAGAAGCTCGCTGATGTTCGGCGCCAGCGTGTGCGGCCTGTCGCAGCAACTGGATCAGCTGAGTAGTTGTCAACGTGACATTCTCCGTCATCGTCGTCCCTCGAAGTGGGCGGTCGCGTCACTGATAGTAAGATGGAAGGCAGGGAGAGAAGAGGTGGACTGTAGGTAGTAGTACCTCGTACTTGGTTCTCTTGCTCTTACATCTTATACCTGATACTTTCGTTCACTATTGCATACTGTGTAACGTGATACGATCGAGTTCAGCGGGAGATTTAGGTCTTTAGGCCTCAGTATTCAGTCAATTTTCAATAAGCTCTAAATAAAGATACGTCTCCGAACTTTCTGCTAAGCCACAAATAAACAGGACGCATATACGTGTGGGCTTAAGTAGTCGTTAGGCCTTAGCACGTGGATAGACCATGGGTTAGTCTAACTGAAGACGATATTGGGGGAAGAAGTTCCCTTGCACTTACTTTCGCGTGGTGTCGCTAGCAATCCGGAGGCGGAGATCATCTGTGCTATTGCTGAGCGCTGAGGCGCTGAGGTCTGAGATCTGAGAAGTGAGAGGCATTGCAGGTGCTCGTGATCGTGAAGCATGAACGCATGAACCGATAAGACTTTTGAAGACAAGGAAGGGAATTGGTCGATCGGTGATGCTCGATTGTGCGAAGTAATGGAAAGCAGTGTTTGGACTTCGAGCCTCCGAGAGTTGGGGATGTTCGGGAAACCATGAACATTGTAAGCAGAGAGTACTAAAGATCACTATTACACGATGTGTCCTGCTCCCCGTCCATATGGTAATCAGCGTCTTCCTCGTGAACCCCCATCTTCGCGAGCTGGTGCCGCAGGTGTTCTGCTTGAGTATCGTCCTCTGATGCAGCATGCTTGTTAACGTTTGGCTTAGGTCGTTTTCTGCGTTTGCCAGGTCCGTTTTCTGTAATTCCGTGATTGCGTTTAGCGCTCCTACCGAAGGATGAGAGACGCAGCACTGTCGACGATACGGGAGACCGAAGTACGTGTGAAGGTAGCGTCGACACATCGTAACCGACAATAGTGGTTTGGGAAGGTTTCACGACGTGCGCGACTTGGACGCCCAGATCCTCGCTGATTCGAGGTGTGATGTAGGTGCCTTCATCCATGTCGACTGAGGTGTGTGGGATGGAAGGAAGATCTGCACCAAAGAACGGACGTATTTAGCGGAGAAAGTCCTGTATCATAATGTTGCACGCACCTGTGGATGCACGAGTGATAGAACCTATGGACGCGGAAGTGCTGTGAACTGGTAGCGGCTTGGATACGTCGGGGTGGATAGCCTTGCTGTGCTGCGGAGGCATGTCCATTTCGCATAACTCAGAGTGGACTTGGGCAGGATCCATACTGGTGGCGGAGATACAGGAGACCATGTTCTGAGGGAGACTGAAGGGATCAACGGGATGAAGCACCCCCTCAAGGACGAAGTGCTCACTTTTGGGACTGTCGTAGGTTCATGGCCGTCGTTGTTGAGGCGATCAAGCCAACCTTCTCCTTTTGGATACTGGCTCATCGGAGGGGTTGTTGACTGTTGAGGGTTCAGAGTGTTGCAGTCGCCACGAGTTCCCACCATGGATGTCGTGGGTTGTTGTCGCTAGTAGTTGGAGACGAGTAAGTTCGGCTTGCAACGCTGGTGGGAGCCTGGGCGTGTTAAGTTGTGCTGTTGTGACCTCTGCGATTAAATAGATATCTTCTCGCCTCGTAGCCCTGGAAGCAGCGACGTAGGCCGGAAAGCCTCCATGACGGAGATCAACGACAACCCCACTTTTGCAGGTAATTCCTTGGGCGGAATGGACGGTCATAGCGAAGCCTGGTTGCAGAGGTAGCTGACGACGGGAAATCCGGCGAACAGTCGTAACTTCGTCATGTAAAGCAAAGGTGAAAGTCGAGGAGGTGGGATAGATGGGTAAGCTACCGCGGGCTAATCCTGTCAAAGACCAGGTAGCGGCGCTGTCGAATTGTACTATCGCTCCTACCGGGATGGAGAGACCGTGTTGGTCCTGCTTTAAGCTCCACCCGGTCACGGTCCCGAACGCGCCATTGGTGATACCTAAAGCGACACTTTTGTTGGGTCCTCGATAGATCACCGGCATGCCAATGTAAAGAGGGATTCGGCCCATTCCAACTTTAGTCTCCCCTCTTCCATTGTAGCAGAGCAAGGCTGTGCGAGTCTGTCTATTGAGTGGAACGTCCGTGGTGTCCATAGCATGACTCGTAACCAGATGACAGCTGGCCGCTGCTGCTTGAGATGCCGCCTTTCGCTCGTTAAGTGCCCTTACCGTCCGGTTCGTGGAGGCAAGTACGATCATGTCTTGCCTGCTCCTCAAGCTCGTCTCCGAAGAAGTGACGGATCGCAGGACATTGCCGTTGAACAAGCTGGTGTCGGCGTCGGAGCAGTTGCGCGTTCGAAGCCTCGATAATGCTGCCGCCATCTCTTCGTCCACCATCCGCATTTGCTCGGTGAATTCAACGACCTCCTTGACGTATAGCCAGCTCAACCGGCCGAGACCCACTTTCGTCCTCACCTCTCCCGATTGTGACGTTCTCGATTGGGTTGTGTATAGCGGTGCGGCCCCAACAGGGGGCAATTGGCAAAGGTCCCCGGCGAAGATCACATTGATCCCTCCGAAAGGTACGTCTAAGCGACTTGTCGCGATCCGAAGTGCCTGATCGATTTCGCCGAAAATCTCACAAGAGGTCATCGACACCTCGTCGAAGAACAACCACCGAACGTGGCCAAAGGACGATTGTAGGAACCGCATCCGTTTGCCTTGGTTATCGTTATGCGCGAGCTGTAACTCTTCGGTAGTCATCCCACGACGGTGTACCTCGATTCCGAAAGCGGCATGTTGAGTCATGCCTCCAATTGCCGAAGCTGCCTTCCCCGTGGGCGCCAGGAATTGAATCTCGTTGCCCTTACCGAAGCGATCCATTAGCTCTCGTAAGAGTCGGACCACGACGGTCTTTCCCGTACCAGCTTCGCCATGCATCAGTAGTCGCAAGGGATCGTTGTCTATTCCTATATAGGTGCGATTACAGTGAGAGTTTGTTGAGGTGAGCAGATTAGGGATAAACGTACCATGTAGCTGCTCGAAAAAGCGTCGACCTGCTATGTTGAAAGCCAGCGCCTGTGATGCTGTCAAGCCTCGTTCAACGACGAGAGCCGATAGTAACTCATGCGGTTGTCGATCTCGCCAGTGGATTCTTTCCGTTGGAGGTGCGGGAATGTCGGCGCTAATCGGTGCTGAGCGATCCAGGGTGGTTGTGTCTTGTTCGGTGTTGTCGTCAAACATCAACTGATCGGCAAGAATTCCATGCGAAGCGGTAGGTATTGAGAGGTCAGCTTTAGCTTTGGCCTCTAAAATGCTTTGTTCAGAAGACCACGTACGTCGAGCTGCTCGCGAGAAATCGGATGATGAGCCCGTGTCGGTGCCCGGGGTTGACGACGAGTCCACGTCAATGTTGAACCATCCTCCCTGCTCCAGTGTCGATGCGAACTTCAAGGTCTCCGCTGAGGGCTGCGCACGGTTGGCTTGTAAATTCTCCATCTCGACGTCTGCTGTGCTGTTGTCATACGCAGTACCAAGCGCAGAGAGTTTTGCGTCCACACGAGAGGATGATTGCGCCTCTTGCCTACGCCGCCGCAGCTGGTCCGCATCTCGCGCGTCGTCACACTCTGATAATGCAGCCCAATTCCCCATGATTCGCTTGGCACGAGACGAGAACGTAGTGTTGGCGAAAGCCGACTCCCAATGTTCTGTCGAAGTCTTGAGAGGGTGTTTATGGTTGAAGGGGATGAAGTGTGCCATCATCGTGGAGCAATAGGCGTCTCCGTGTGTCTCCGTTCCGTCGGGACGAGGGAATGACGCCCCTAGTGAGCGGGGAATACCCAGTGATCGCATGGGAGTGTACCGATGCAGGTGAGTGCTGGAGTTGGGGTGTCTTACATCCAATGCATGGTGAGACTTGTTGCGCGTTCTGGGAATGCGAATCAGTCGGACGTATTGGACGAACTCGTAGAAGCAGATGTTGACCAACGTCTCTCCACGATAGAGGTAGTCTTGAACTTGATGCGCTAAACCGCGATGGTTCAGAGTAACCATTCCATCGCTGACCGAATATCGTTCTGAAGTCGAGAGGGATGGGTCCTCTGTGTCGCTGACGTCAACGTCCATGTGATCTTCACTCGGCTTTGTAGCAGCGTCAGAGCTGGAGTTATGTTCTCCAGTAGATGGGAGAGGGGCACCGTGGTCTCAGCCGCACCGGTCGTGTCTCGTGGTGAACCGAACATGCGATGGACCGTTCCGGTAAGCTGCCCACTCAGCATGGGGGTGGTGTTATGACTGCATTCTGTGTCGCCCAGTTCTCGCACGTAAGTTGCGGCCTGCTGGGCATGGACTTGACGTTCACGGCCGAATTGCATAACGCATTTGGACAGCAGGGATTGAGTGTCCGACGCAGTAGTGGTTGCCGTCCCTAGTCTCTCGTATACTGCATTGATCATCGAGATCTGATTAGCCGGGGTTTCTTCGGACTTGGTGGTGTACGAAGTAATATAGCTAGCAGCAGCTGCCCCGCTCTTTCCACTTTGAACTGCCTTTAGATCGTGGTTATGACGAGTGGCGACCAGCAGGGCGGGATTATGCCAATTGATAAGGGGATGCTGAACACGGAGGTTGATCGAGTTGCTGTCCGAGTCAAAGGAGGATCGCTCTACCACCGAGTGTGGGAAAAGGAATCGACAAGTGTCTCGACCACCCTTGAAGCAGGTGAAAGTGCAACGATGCCGTTGGACCTCGTGCGCCAAGAGCGAGTGATCAAGATCGAATTGCTCAAGGTAATCCGAATCCGACGGGAGGGGTGGACGTTCTTGCCGTGGTTTACGTTTGGTCGGTTGTGGTCCTTCCTGTTTGTCATCGCTTTTCGGGTATCCATGCATCAACAGCTGGTCAAAGAAGCGGAGGTATCGCTCTTGAAACTCCTCATCGGAATGCATCCGTGCCCGGAGCACTGAGGGGTTCATTCCTCCCTCCAGCCAAACCAAGCAATGGCAATGCAACTGACCCCGCATGCTGTGCTCCTTTACGAGGTAGAACGCCGAGAGGCGCCCAAACAAGCCCCCGTCTTCGGACGATTTCCGCTTCCGAACGTCCCAGCCGAGTAGGTATTGGAAGACCGCATAGACATGAAAGTGGAAGTAGTCGCTTGCTGCCACGGGATCATCGGCCACCCTCGCCGCACGTGCCTTGGACGTTGGGAGGTTGGGATTCTTGGTGTCGAGGACGATTGTGCGGTCACCAAAGAAAATCTGGAACACCGGGGAGTGACTAGGACCTGGATTTAACGTGAGGAAGAGCTGGAAAATGCCGAATTTGCCGATATACGCTCGAATGTCCGCGCGCGCACGAGTCATTACGGCCTTGGATCCTGGAACATTGGCGGACACCAATTCGCATTTTTTAAGGAGAGAAAAGATTTGTACCTCGTCACCAGACAACGTCTTCAAGGAGCCGCCCCGAGTAAGATGGTCTGATACTCGTTGAACCACTGCCGGATTCAGGTGGTGGAGAAGGGTGGAAAATCGTTCGAAATCCCGCGATTGACACATCAAACGAGATCCGAGATGAATGGCGCGGCGTTGTTTGATGTTCGCGACGATAAAAACGAATGACCAATGGCGTCGAAAATGTGGCTCGGAGAGGTCCAGCAGAGATTTTGCCTGATATCCGAATGAGAGGGGCGTTCGTCTTGTCTTTTGCTCAAAGCCTCCTGTCCCCCAAGGAAACAGTGTCGGAAACATGCCGGGAACAGATCGGGGTTGTTATAATCTTCGACAAAAGATGTTCCGTGCCGAATGATAAGATCCGGTCGCTCAGTTCCTGTAGCGTTTGCCAGCGCGGAAGCCGAGCGGAGGTGGGCTGGAACGGAAATGCCGTTGATGTCGAGCAGGCCATGGTGCTCAAGGAACGTCCGAGCCTCCACGTCTTCGTCTTCATCGACACCGAGTTCGCCTGGATGCACATCCAGTCCTGCCGTTTCCTTCGCGAACAGACTGGGGACTTCATCGTGCGCCTCGTACATAACATGCCGCATGATGAGCTCCGGGACGTCATCTTCAGGCAGGGAGTTTAAAGCATTGTCGTCCAAGGAGAACTGTGGATAGCCTTTGCAATGCTCCCGAAGATAGTAAAGGAGTCCCAGCACCTTGCTCCTGCGGACCTTGAACACATTGCGCAAGTCTTGCACTCGTGGCTTCCGGGGGCCGATCACTATGCAACTGAGAAGGGCTGCGTTACCGTCGACGGCCCAGGGTAACTTCGTCGCCGTTGACACCGTGTTGAGTGGGAACGAACAGGCGTGGCCCTTCATCACTCGTGGTCGTTCGTCTTCCGCTCCGGGTGCGGTCAGGTCGTAGAGTCGGACGATATAAGCAGAGGCCAGGTACTTGGCGCACAGACGTTCTTCAAGCCAAGTGATATCTTGCAGATCCTCTGGGAGATATCCTCGGACGTTGTCGTTAGCCAGGGCGAGAGCGGGGAGCTTGGGTGGACTGGCAGTGAGAGCGGAGTGACAATCACCGCAGATGTCTAAGTCGGCGGATCCACCTTCCGAATGAACTCCTTCCCGGTGCAACGCAAGCCCGTCCAAAGAGGGGTCCCCGTATTCGAAATGGCACGCGGGCCGCGCCAATAGATGTGGGTCGGTCACCGTGAGGATGGCGAGGTCGAGACATGCCGCTGGAATTCGCCTGCATTTCACATGTCGCACAGTGAAAAGCAGGTCTTGGCTGAAAGTACGCCGGCCGCACACTGCGCATGTCTCGGCAACGGCCAAGGCGGTGTGCTCCGCGAAGTCTTGAATACACCCATCGATGACGGACGAAGGTATAGGCTGTGGCCAGGAGCAGGATTCTGAGAACGGAAGGGTAAGAAATAGCACGAGATATTTGCACATGAGTCGATCATACACACCCTCTGATTCGTCCTGTTCAGCCTCTGTAGTTCAGACACGATGCTAACGTGTCAATGGAGAAACAAAGGCCATGTGGAAACATGTACTCACGGAGCACTTCTCCGAGCACCGGTGGAGTCTCTGCTGCTGCTTCCCCAAGCTGTTTGTGCGTCCGGCGATGTGCAGAGCTCAAGTAAGGCTGCAAGAACGATCCGTAACGCTCCGACATTTGCCTGTGCACTGAGGGAAGGAACTGAGAGATGGTGTCGATCTTGGATAAGGGAAGGCGAGCAGCACGCTCCAGAGCAGTGCTCTCGTCTTGCACCATCTTGTCCAGCAACAGTGTCACCAGCTCAGGACGGGTCATTCGACTTGCTCCTTTTCTGGGACAAGTGGCCACCAAGAAGTGGCGAAGGTGAAGAGTGGTGGACGCTGCAAAGATATCTGTCGGTATCATCGAGGAGGGAGATGGAGAGAAAGTGGTAGGGTGAGACGGAGAAGGATGGGAAGACGGCGGATAAGGAAAAACGATGAAAACTTACCTGCAGGACGCGTATTTAAGTCATCCCTCGTACCCAAGAAGGCCTGTCACCTCCGCAGACAGGTCGAGCGAGTTCCATGACCTGCGCACGTAGAGATGTGCGCATCGGTGGCGATGACTGAAACGGAATACGACGCTGTGGCCGAAGAAGGGGTGGAAGGCGGCGAGTAGGTGAGGAGAACAAAATCCATCTTTGCGGAGAGCCAACACTCCCGGACTGCCTGCCCGTGTGGGGGGAATTCAGGGGCTCGTGGAGGCGACGGCGGGGTGATGACAGTGGATCGTCCATGGTGGTTGGAGGTCGAATGTCGACCTTCGTTGCGGAGGAAGGACGGGGAACGTGCAAACTGTAGTTTCGAGAAGATCCCCATTGTCGATTCAAGCCAAGAGCGGGGAAGGGAAGTGACTGTGCGATGTGGGGGACACGAGTGGGTCATTTGGCATTTGACATTTGACAGACGACAGCAACATGTCTCAGGAGACACTGGGTTCCACACTCCTTCTTCCTTCCCCGGCGATTGGCCTGAGATCTGAGACAACATGCACGAAATTGAATCTAACAAGATCGGGCTGCCCACCATCGGCTGAGTTGGGACTTGGGAAGACCGTTGCGCAACGATATCGCCATGCGGCAAATTTTATGAGGGGTCTTCGAGAATGCTGTCCTTCCTGCTACGCATTCCTTTCTTACGCCCTTACCACCCACTGTTGGAACTGGTCCTTCCAAACCATTGCTACGTCCCGGTTCGAGGCATCCCCACATACCGACGTGCCATACCCCTTGACACCACGAGCGCCCGGATCCCCGTTTATCAGGAAAGTCCATGGCGAATGTCAATGGACGCAGAAACTCCAAGATGGACGATTCCGCCGCTGTCAGGCGTGCCCGACGAGCTTACCCGTACGGAGGACTCTTTACATGGAGCGTATCTGAACTCTGGCCGAATGAGTGAGGGTCTGGCTCGCCTACACAGCACCTCCGTCATTTTCAAGCAAGCGGCGGCTAGGAACGACAAGATATCAGCAGGTACGGCGGAAACCCTCGCGCGTGTACTGGTGGCGACTCAAGAAGACGTCAATCACCACCTCCACTCCGTACAAAGCAGATTCGAAAACGAGGTCGACGATTTCAGGAGTCGACTGGATAAGGAGATCAACCTAGCTCATGCGGCAATGAAGTTGCGAATGGAAAACGAACTCAAGAGCGCCAACATCGCGGTCGGACGCAAATTAGAATGGGCAAGAACGACCCTAGGCGCAACTCTTCGAGACGCGGCTAGCAGCTCTCATGACGGAGTCATGGAGGCGATTGAAGTTCTGAACGAGTGTGGAACGTTGTTGCAGCGGGACATCAACAGCACCGAGAGCAACTATATGAGGAGCCTCGCACAAATCGTGATGGGCAATACGTGGTCGGCCGCCATGTGAGTTACTTTCATTTGCTTAGAATGCTATTTGCAACTGAACTGACAAAGTTGTTGCTCCAGACCAGAAGCCATCAGGACCATCCAAGAAACCACCTACGGACGATCAACACCCACCCCCGCTATACGTTCCGAGGAGTAGTGACCCAGGGCGAGCAACAGCTCCAATTGGCACTCGTTCTACCTCATCCGAAGGTCATACCGCCAACGCAATGGACGCATGACGGAGCAGAACTTCCACGATTCCTTCCGATGTTGGTACTGCACGTGCGGACGCTATCGCAATGATGTGTGACGGATGAGGGTTTCTTTGAAGTTTGGTTCGTCGAACGACTGGTCCTGCCGTCGTCTCCCTCATCAACGTGGCCAGGTATCATGATCGTACAACAGCCTTGACGCCAGGATCCCAAACTCACCTTGTATAACAGGCAAATGGGCAATCATAACCGAACAGATTCATAGCATCGAAATCAGGAATTGTCCACGAGTGTGAACAAAATTGGAACATGGAAAACCATTTTATGTATTCAGGAGAGAGGGTGATTAAGGCAGTGGAAGAAGGAATCGTAGTCAAAACGCGAAGGGAGGCCAACTAGTAACGAAAATATATTGAAGCATGTGTTAGAAACGGTGTTCTAGAAGGGGAGGAACCCATCAGGAGGGAGACAGTCGCAGACGTTTGTGGGACGGAGAAGGACAACCTCTTCGGATGTCGAGCCTGTGGCTACTGTTGAGGATCCAGAAGCCACCGGATAGGACGCTGTGTGACCTTGGTCCGATGATGTTGTGTTCCCGTGGGAGACGCGAGAGTTATAAGGGCGGTAGCAGCAACATGTGCTGCGTCTTCGGCGTCGGTATCATGCCCAACCGGCTCGGGCTCTGATGGGGATTGTTCTCCGGAGCGCCCGCGACTGTAATCGCCGTTGAGTCAGATGTGATTGACCCATCGTTATCGGTATATATCGACCCATCGTCGTCGGAGTTTTCCAACTCGTCGATATCGGAGTTGACCTGCGCTTCACCATCGGATTCGCTGGAGGTCAGTTCTGTCAAAGAAGAGAGCTCGGACGTCTGGGAACCTTGAAGATCTTCTTCTTCATCCTCAGAGTCGGGGTAGTCGGATCCTGTGGTGACAGTGGCTTCCGAGTCCTCCTCGTCCCAACCCATTCGCAGGCTTCAAGAAGCGGGTAAGGGTCTAAGACGCTCGCAGGAGGGGATGGCCAATCGTGTCGTCGCCGGCTATAAGGCTTGATGTAGGCAAGGAAGGGTTGACTGTGAGGTCTCGTGTGGTTGTGGGTGGCACCAAGATTTTGGTAGAACCACCTTTCGGGGACTCCGAGCGCCTTGATGCGCAATGCCGACGGTCCCGGGCACATTATGTTGGCGATGAACAGTTGGGGAAATGGTTGTCCACACAAATAGGCCAATCGGCAACGGGCACGGAAGACTTGATGCGTAACTTGTACAGGCCCAAGGCGTTGATAGAACGAAGAAGGTGGGTATCGACCTCCGGAATTTGGAGACTGAGCTTGTCCAATGCATGCATTTGCAGAAGAGGGAGATCGACATCCGACATAGACACCTTGTGAGAGTCTGCCGCGTGAATGGCAATGTCGCCCAATTCGAGCGCGGGCGTGTGGCGCAATAGGTGATATACCCAAATGACAGTCGGTAAAAGGGCGTTGAAAAGATGGCATGCGAGAACCACCTCCTTTATGCCGCGGAGGTGCGCGAAGAATCGAGCTTGCTGCTCCTTGCTCGTGGCCCACGTCTTGATATTACAACCAGGCGCGCGGATGATGAGTCGCTGTACAGGAGCTCGGTTCTTGTAGCAACCGAACATCTTGTCGAGACGGATAGTAGGGCGGATGTTCCTGTTACTGACGATGGTCGAATCGACATCGATTCGTATGATTCGGAGTCTCTTGTTGCGATCCACGATGTCCTGGATGATGTTAAGCAGGTCTTGCTGGGAGAGACGCGAATGTTCAATTCCTCGATGCCGCAGCTGCTGGAAGCGATCCGGGTGAGGATCATCGATGTTTGGACCCAACGCGGTGCGTGCAACGTCTTCCACAAACGGAGGCTGGACTTGGAGATGGGTTCCAGGGCCCTGACGTCCATAGATATGCATCGAAGTGTTGGAATTCTTGGGACGGTGAGTGTGTTGATGATGTCGCCGAACACGGGGATTCGCGTAGCCTCTCGACCTTGATAGAAGTTCCAATAATCTCGGTGTCGAACAACTCCATCATGGGTACTGATGTGCCAGGGTGCGACGTCAGAATGGACTCCGTGATGCCGAGGATAGGTGAATGTATGGAAATGTAACCCGATGATCACGTCTACGGCCAGCTTGAACTTGCGAGAGAGCAATTGGAAAGGTATAGTCGCGGCGACAAATTCCTTCAATGACTGATTATCACGAGGCCGTGGCTCCAGGAAATTTCGAAGAATCAAGAGCACAACTTCGCCAGGAAACTCTAGGATGAACGACAAGTGTCAGTGTGAACGGCACAAGAAAACCATGTCTGTAAAACTCACTGTGGAACTGAGATGGGTCCGCTACAAAGCGAGGCATCGCTATGTCTGATGTTGAGCGTCAGAGGATGGAAGAGTGCAACCGACTGAGATGGATGGGATGGGACGCGGTGAACTTCCGCTTGACGAATGCGGCTTTATACAAACGCTGAACTCACTGGAAGGACAGCTCCGTCGAGCATCCATCAGATGCCGTATAACATGGTTGTCCAAGAAAGGGCGCTGTTGTAGATACTGGTCCCCTAGGCACGACTCCATTGGGCCAAAGCGTGAATCGTCGGAAGAGTGGGAAAAGACGACGACGAAGGAGTGAAGAGGACGATGTGGGGTGGTTGGGAGGGGTTGTGGGGGGGAGAGGGGAGGGGGAGGGGTGGTTGAGAAGGGTTTGGTGGGGGACGGGAAGGGTGACAAACCAACGACGGCATGTGTTGTGGAGAAGCGGAGAAATGGGGATGTCGAAGGGTAGTGAGGTATGTTGTCGAGTAGTGACGATTGTTCGGAGGCGTTCCCGTTAGCGCCGTGGCCGCGTGGCTGGACACCGGTAGGCCTTAATTAAACTCCGCTGATTGAGTCTTCTGGGACTGATTAGTCTCCACGTGCAGTCTGACATTATTATCTCGACCTCGCGCCAGCACCAAACTTAAAACATATGAATGGTACAAGATTTAAACGCCCAGCAGTCAGTAAGCATAAGTCGTACATCCACCACGTGCGTTCTGCGCAAATCTGAGTTACATAAGATGTTCGTTTGTCATGTGAGCAAAGAGTTTCTCCGGGATGCTGGAAACCGGAAGCGGGGAACTGGGGATGGCACGCGGCCTCGCGGGGTAACTCAGAACCCCCCCCCCCACCAAGTCAGAACTCAGAATACCTTGACTCCACCTAGCGACAACCATCATCGTCACTCACCTAGTGAGATCTTTCCTGACTGAGCCCCGACCCCTCACCCCCTCACCCTGCCCCTGCAATCTCAGCTGGCCAGCCTCAAACCCCCCTCCGATATGGAGCCCCGCTCGTGCAAGTGTGGGTGCTTTGGGCGGTGTCCCTTGTACAATGCACTTCTTCATGCCGACGTTGGAAGGAGTACACCATAAAAGGCCAGTTCGAATGACTCTTTCGCTGATGATTCTTCCCTCTTCAGACAATCACTCCTTCCCTCCAACCCAGTTTCTCCCATCATCTACTTAGTCTTGCCACGTCCCAAGCATGGCAGACTCGACTACCCCACTTTCGGAATACGTGGCAGAAATGGAACTGAAGGCCGACCGGAGCGAAGAGATGTTTTCGAACACGACTCTGCCGGCTTTGACCTACCTCGACGCGATCCATGACAGCACCGACTGCGGCATAGACGGAACCGTTTTTTCAGCACAACCGGGAATATCCTCGAGGATCTGACTGGCAAGCACACCTCATCAACCTCTCAGCCCAATTCGAACCATACATCAGCCAGGCACACATGCCGATGTATACGTACAATCGAGCCTCGAAAGAAGACCTACTCGGGATCAGGATGTTCGATGACTTACGTCCGACCAGTACGACCATACTATCGCTTGCCGGATTTTGCAACAACTTCGAGGTGTTCAGTGGGTCGGTCCTCAAGAATCTTGATTGGACAAACATTGGCGTGGCGGGGGGATCCATGCTGGCCTGCCTGACCGAGACGCACTTCGGCGAGCTGCTCGGTAACAGCGACGTAGAGTACGTACTGTCTATGTCTACCCATAGCATCCATACTGACATACAATATCCTTCACAGTCTCTTCATCTGGGGTCTAGAGCCACCGGCGATGCTGCAAAAGCTGCACGAAATCAAGGAAACGCTCGCGGCTAACGTGCCCAATTTCGACACAACATACGTAGTGGAGCGGTCTGTGGGAGCAGTCACCTTCATCCCTCGAGCTCGTGAGCAGGGTCGGAAGATTCAAGTAGTACTTCGTGGGTACTGTAACCCGGCGGCGATTCTGGCGAGCTTCGATTTGGACCCTGCATGCGTCTTCTTCGACGGTGAACAGGTTTGGCTAAGTCTGCGGGCGGTACGGGCGTTTTACACGGATATACTACGACAAACGGCGCCCTCAGCTCCAGCTTCGCAGCCAGGATTATCAAGTGAGTCACAGGGTCTTCGGTCGCTTGTGCTCGGACGCCGCCTTTGACGCAATCCTACATTGTCTCTGTCTCCGTCACAGATATGCGACCCGTGGTTATGGAGTGCTCGTAAGGCCAGATGAAGACGACCCGGACACGGACGATCTACTTCACCACATGGAAGCAACGATGCGGGACAAGGAAATCATGACCCTCGAACATTATCTCCAATTTCCCTGGACTGGCACGAACAACTACCGCGGACTTTATCACAACATGAAGGCTCGAGCCGTCACGAACTGGACGCACTCATTCTCCGCCCTAGCATCTCTGGCGGCACTTTGGAATTTGGCATACAAAACAGGAAGGATCGGTGAACTCATGGACGAGGTTGGGACGGCGTCACACATCTACGGCGTATACGAGGGGTGAGCACTAGGGTCAAACACCACCGTGCAAGGTCTGCTATACCTAACATAACTCCACACTATCTGACAGGTGCGGTGCTGCGATGGCGGCCTTCCTGCCTAGGGAATGGTTGTCCACATTGGCGAAGATTGTGAGTTATGCATGCCGTGATATTAGGATCGAAGCGTATCTGAACTGCGGCACTATTCGCAGTCACCATCACTCAAGGACCGTACTTGGACGCTGCAAGACCGTATCTGGAAAACGAACAGTCCATCAATGTCGGGAGCCTCGCTACTGCTCGTGGTGGTGAGTACCAAGACATGCCTCTCTCTCATGCAGTGGGCTAATGCAATTTCCTACGCAGATTCTACCCCTGGGACTTCGAGAACGCCTGAACAAAGATTATGGCGACTTCCACTCCCTCGGCCGCCTGCGCGACTCCGACGATCTCAGGGATGCCGACGGCGAAAATTTGGAGATCTGCCTCTGGTCCGTGAAAGGAGAAAACATATGGCAACGGCACAACGGAATGGAGTCTGTGGTGCACCAGCTACTGGTCCAGGCTGCAATGATTACTGCCTGGACCGTCTGGAAAGTATCAGCGGGCGCGCCATGGCCAAAGATGCATTACGGCCGATCGTTCCGGAACGCGACCATCTTTTCTTTCAGTGCGGACCTGACCAGGATCGGCGACTTCGACGACTGGATACGCAACTGATCACGACTAGCAGACGGCCCGTTGTGTACCTTCCCTAACCTATGCTCTACTCCCTTTTCTGTTACACAAAATGAAACACCTGTCCTCTTCTCATGCGATATATTTGCCAGAGACTGCATTCCTCTTCTCTTTAAAGGGTGTTGGAAAACTTGCCTTGACAATTACATTGACGAGACGAATGCGTATTCGACGAACGCGCACGGCAGCGTCCCGAGAATGCAGGTGTAACAATTTCGATGACGTGATACAGGGCGAAGATGGAAGGGCACGCAGAAGCAGTGTACATGACGGGAAAAAACCCGAGTAGCGAAGTAGGGGACAGCATCAAGACGCAGACCTTCTTCGCGTGAGCGGGTCCGTTTGGCGGAAGCAGCTACTCGATGGTTTGAAAGTGTCCCTCGTCGGTTAGGCGCAGGAAACGACGCCTGCAGATGTTTCGTAATCGACAACGGCCTCGGGATGCGCGTGCTGGGAATCGGTGACGAGGGCTAGAAATCGGCAGCAAGAACGAAGACACGAACGGACTCCCGAACAGGAAGGGGCGTTCGAAGGACGAGAAGAACAAGGAGAGCTTGCTGTGTGTTACCGAACTGCGAGAGGAAAGCAGAAGGAACAATGAATGGTTGATTGGACGAGGTGTCAGATCAATCACACACTCACGAGGGTATCACTTGCGGGCTTCATAGCCGTAGCACACGCAAGGAACGCGAGTGCAAGTCGATCGCGCTGGCTCTGCGTCCAATAGTCGGTGTAAGTGTTCGCTCGCTGTGCGAGTGATTCGGCGATGTAGCGGACGTCGCGCCAGTCGGACAGGTCCCGGCTTTCAAAGTCCTCCCACCCGTCAGAGCCATCGACGGAGTTATCGTCTTCCATGCTGTCGTCATCATCGTCAGAGGAGACGGAGATACTGATAGAAGCGGTGGCTTTAGGAGGCGGTTTCGGGGAGTCTGTTGAAGCCTGAGATGCTGCACAATTGGGCTGGACGATCCCTCGACCCATGTGTGATGACTGTGCCTGACTGGTGGAACCCTGGGATGCTGCGCAACTAGCCTGAACGGTGCCTCGACCGGTGTGTGATGACAGGGCCGGCCTGGTCAAGTCGCTCTTGGTGAAGGACTTGCTGGTCGAGCTTTTCGCTTTGTCCTTGGGCGCTTTAGATTTTCCACGACCACCTTTGTTCGTCGACTGGGCTGCTTTCTTTGACATGGAGGAAGGACGAAGGGGGAAAGAGGTGGGGGGGGAAGAGAAAGAAGAGAGAAAAAACAAAATAGAAGATGGTGACGGCGGTGGGGGGGGGGGGAGAGAATAAAGGTCAGCGTGCAACAACAAGCAAGGGGTTCTTATACAAGGGGGGGATTGGACGCCGAAGGGTAGTTGAGAAATGCAGGAGTCCATTAGCACCTACGGTACTCACCTCGGAAACGTGTGCAGAGCTTCGGTTTTCTCTCAGTCCATGATATGAGAAGTCGGCGTTTTCTGGAATGACGCCAACGCGGCGCAGGGCATGAGTTATCCGGCGTCTTTGACGAGCTGCAGCTTGTAGAACGAGAACTCACTACGAGGAGGACCAGGCCCTCAAACTGGCCGGAAGGATGGACAACGCGACCGTGTAGGTGCAAGCACGTCATAGGTTGGGGGGGGGAGGGGGGAAGGCATGTGGTCCGATCATCGCACATAAGCCTGTCGTTCGAGCTGCGATCGGGCTCGGAAATTGCAGAAGACAGCTAGTTATGACGGCTCCTCCAACGCGGTACGGATCGGTAACGAACGCTGAGAGTCGGAAGCAGCGGCACTAGAAATCGGCTGGTTGTGACAGCTCCTCGCGGCGCTGGGGATCGGTGACGGAGGCTGGGAGTCAGCACCAGCGGAGCTGGGCCGCAGATCTGGACATGAGCGAGCATCTTCCATTGAAGCCATGGGCTTGTGTCGTGTCAATGTCTCCTATTGTATTCGAAACAAAAGAATGGAGGAAATGTGGGAACAGGGTCAGTGCATGCAACGAGGCCCATCCCATGCCCCATACACACTTTGTCCATGGGCAAACGTGCTTACCTTGAAATTGGAGAACGCATCGCAGGAGATGGCAAATGTTGCCACAGCCGCGAGTTGAGGTACTCGACGGTGGGCCTTCGGGACCCTGCTCATCTGCAGAGGAGATGGTTGAAGATCTAAGCGACATCTTTGCGTGCTTCAAACTCAAGACGCCAGATGTGAAGGAGGAGGAGTTGGAGGATGTCGTTTGCGTAGACCTCTTCTGCGAGTTGCGCGACGAGCCCGGGCGAGGAATCTGAGCTGGAGTTCGAGATCGAGTTGAAGGAGCCGTTAGTGAGAGCGAAGGATGAGGATGAACCGTCACCGTCGGCATGCAGGTTCCCAAGACGAGAGCAAGGACGGTAGCGTTCAGGTGTAACAAGGTGGGGAGGTCGGGCCAGGCGCGTTGCGGGAAGATTCATAGCAGGTGATCAAGTTCACCGCCTGCCGTGCGACTGCCATCCGTCTGCGACGCCGTGTTGTAGCTTCCTCGTCGATGTTCGCCACTAAAGGAAGCATGCTTGGTGCGGCGTCAGCAAGGAACTGCGAGGTAGGTGAGGGAAGGCTGCCAATTCACTCACCAGAAGTAAGTGATCCCGGTTCTGACCAGAGAGAGTCCCTCAATGGTGCATGGCATCGATGCTGTTGGCTGTGGGCCATGGATCCGTGAGGTGATAGAAGCACAGAGCGATTGGAAGGTCCGGATACGAGTGTAAGGGCACGGGTGATACTGTGTTGACCAGCTAGCAGCTGTTTGGGTGTGAGGCACGCCAGGTTGAAGAGACTGTGGTTCTTGCATCATGCATGGTGGTGTGGGGGGTTTGACCTTCGTTACGCAACGACCTCGGCCGAACCTTCACCCTCTCTCCAACGAGATTCAGACAACATTCAGACAACAGAGGCAGTTGTAGTCGCCAGAAAGAAACGAGATTTGGCATGCGACCTTGGGACGACGTCCCAAGAAGCTTCGATTAAGGACGAAGGAGAAGTTTGTGTACAAAGAAAGGAGGTGGTCAAGGAATTGTTGCGAATGAGGCTCGGCCGAGAAAAAAAACCGCCTCTATAACCCCAAACTATAAGTCTGGGGAAAAGGGAAGGGAGGAAGCTGCTGTTGCTATGCAACGGAATGTGAAAAGGAGTGATCGGAAGCGAAAAGGGAAGCGAAGCGCAGAGAGAGAAAATGGAAAGGGAATGGAATCAGGAATGGAATCAGAACGGGAACGGAACTGCAAGAAGAGAGATCAAAAGGAAAAGAGTCTGGAGGGAGGAAAGTGCGCCGCTAGTACTCCTCCTCATCCAGCACACAATAGGACGTCGCCACGTGGAGATCGGGTCTGTCCCATGCTCAGCATCCAATTCTCTACCGGAAACCGTCGAGACCTATCGGATCGGGCAACATTCACTTTCTCGGCCGAGAGATGGCCCGTGCGCCGGAACTGCGGTTTGTTTGTTATCCCGATGCAGAAATAACGGTCGGTTTCAGATCACCAACGGTCGAGTAGTGCGAGTTTGAAGTGAGCCCTGGCTTGAGCCGAGATGGACAACATGAAATAATTTTGTAGATTTTATCTGTCGGAAGCATCGCCTCCACCATCTCCTCGCCGTTCTTCTCTCGAAATTTCAGTTCGGGTCGATCAGACCGGTTGGGAGAAAAGACCGGTTTTGTGTTGTGGTAGCTCGGATTTCGGTCCGGAAACGGCAGGTTCGAGTGTGTCTGATGAACACTTTCTGTGTACTTGGTGGTGTGATATGTTGCTCAGAATTCTCCGCTCTATCGATAGAGCCTATTTGCGGCTATGGTCAGCTATTGGTAACACGGTGCAATCGGCTTTTAACCTTAATTCAACATCTAACAAACAAAAGAGTTGGGTACATGCCTTGCTACATTCCTCGGCGACAACGTGTCTGATCGGGCTCAACTTTTCTGCAACAGATAGATCTACGCCTGTAGATTCAGACTATGTGCTTTTCTCATCCACGTTACTATACTGGTCGTGTCCGAATCGGAGCTGCAGTCTCCCCCGCCAATCGACCACTACCGATCTTCCATAGGCCATATCTCCTCGATGGCTGGTCCGATTGCCTTCAATGTGGTACCGTTCGAAAGGTCTTGACCTACTCTATCCAGTGATATGCCGGTTGCTATACTACGATACCAGCTGGTGGCCCGTGCCCGGGGCTGGAATCAGAAAGCTCGATTTCTCGGCAATAGGACGTCGCCACGTGGAGATCGGGTCTGTCCCATGCTCAGCATCCAATTCTCTACCGGAAACCGTCGAGACCTATCGGATCGGGCAACATTCACTTTCTCGGCCGAGAGATGGCCCGTGCGCCGGAACTGCGGTTTGTTTGTTATCCCGATGCAGAAATAACGGTCGGTTTCAGATCACCAACGGTCGAGTAGTGCGAGTTTGAAGTGAGCCCTGGCTTGAGCCGAGATGGACAACATGAAATAATTTTGTAGATTTTATCTGTCGGAAGCATCGCCTCCACCATCTCCTCGCCGTTCTTCTCTCGAAATTTCAGTTCGGGTCGATCAGACCGGTTGGGAGAAAAGACCGGTTTTGTGTTGTGGTAGCTCGGATTTCGGTCCGGAAACGGCAGGTTCGAGTGTGTCTGATGAACACTTTCTGTGTACTTGGTGGTGTGATATGTTGCTCAGAATTCTCCGCTCTATCGATAGAGCCTATTTGCGGCTATGGTCAGCTATTGGTAACACGGTGCAATCGGCTTTTAACCTTAATTCAACATCTAACAAACAAAAGAGTTGGGTACAGTCGGGGGTCAGTTCGTGAGACACTTTGAAAACATTCTCACCACCACCACGCCAAACTCAACACAACAACATGTACCAATCATAAGAAAGAAGTCGTAGCGGACTGTCATAGCTAGGCTCTCCGAGTTTCCGTTTGCTGATTGGAGCATTTGTCGGGGAGAATCATGGTGAAGACTGTCATTTTTTGGTTGAACAAATTGCCTTCGATGGGGTCAGTTCGTGGGACACTTTTCTCCTCACTTAGATCGGGAAAAGATATGTTGCACTTGCTTCAGGCGTCAACACACTCACTTTCAAAATGCGCCAAAATTTGTCAACATCGGGCACTTTCACAGTCCGAACTCCTTGCCTTTCTCCCCTCAACTGGAATCAACCCAGCTCATCGCTCATTCACCTGATTCCTCGCAAACAAGTTGGGCTGCCTTGGTTCTGGATACGTGCACAATTCCTTCCTTTGTCTGTGCCCAAGTTAATCGAGCCAGTTTTGTCGTAGTTGGTGTTGAAGTTGATGTACATTTTTTATTCGATAGAATCGACCTTCCGATTTCGACGTCCGAACTTTGCAGCACCATGGCTCTCAACGCTGCATAACAAAAAGACCTGAAACTTCACAGTCAAGGTCGTGATGGGCTGAAGTCTAAGCAGAGCTTTCGTTTGTTGTGTTAAGTTCAGTATTCATCGAGTTCTGGTGGTGTCCCACGAACTGACCCCTGTCCCACGAACTGACCCCCGTCTGTACATGCCTTGCTACATTCCTCGGCGACAACGTGTCTGATCGGGCTCAACTTTTCTGCAACAGATAGATCTACGCCTGTAGATTCAGACTATGTGCTTTTCTCATCCACGTTACTATACTGGTCGTGTCCGAATCGGAGCTGCAGTCTCCCCCGCCAATCGACCACTACCGATCTTGCATAGGCCATGTCTCCTCGATGGCTGGTCCGATTGCCTTCAGTGTGGTACCGTTCGAAAGGTCTGGACCTACTCTATCCAGTGATATGCCGGTTGCTATACTACGATACCAGCTGGTGGCCCGTGCCCGGGGCTGGAATCAGAAAGCTCGATTTCTCGGCAATAGGACGTCGCCACGTGGAGATCGGGTCTGTCCCATGCTCAGCATCCAATTCTCTACCGGAAACCGTCGAGACCTATCGGATCGGGCAACATTCACTTTCTCGGCCGAGAGATGGCCCGTGCGCCGGAACTGCGGTTTGTTTGTTATCCCGATGCAGAAATAACGGTCGGTTTCAGATCACCAACGGTCGAGTAGTGCGAGTTTGAAGTGAGCCCTGGCTTGAGCCGAGATGGACAACATGAAATAATTTTGTAGATTTTATCTGTCGGAAGCATCGCCTCCACCATCTCCTCGCCGTTCTTCTCTCGAAATTTCAGTTCGGGTCGATCAGACCGGTTGGGAGAAAAGACCGGTTTTGTGTTGTGGTAGCTCGGATTTCGGTCCGGAAACGGCAGGTTCGAGTGTGTCTGATGAACACTTTCTGTGTACTTGGTGGTGTGATATGTTGCTCAGAATTCTCCGCTCTATCGATAGAGCCTATTTGCGGCTATGGTCAGCTATTGGTAACACGGTGCAATCGGCTTTTAACCTTAATTCAACATCTAACAAACAAAAGAGTTGGGTACATGCCTTGCTACATTCCTCGGCGACAACGTGTCTGATCGGGCTCAACTTTTCTGCAACAGATAGATCTACGCCTGTAGATTCAGACTATGTGCTTTTCTCATCCACGTTACTATACTGGTCGTGTCCGAATCGGAGCTGCAGTCTCCCCGCCAATCGACCACTACCGATCTTGCATAGGCCATGTCTCCTCGATGGCTGGTCCGATTGCCTTCAGTGTGGTACCGTTCGAAAGGTCTGGACCTACTCTATCCAGTGATATGCCGGTTGCTATACTACGATACCAGCTGGTGGCCCGTGCCCGGGGCTGGAATCAGAAAGCTCGATTTCTCGGCAATAGGACGTCGCCACGTGGAGATCGGGTCTGTCCCATGCTCAGCATCCAATTCTCTACCGGAAACCGTCGAGACCTATCGGATCGGGCAACATTCACTTTCTCGGCCGAGAGATGGCCCGTGCGCCGGAACTGCGGTTTGTTTGTTATCCCGATGCAGAAATAACGGTCGGTTTCAGATCACCAACGGTCGAGTAGTGCGAGTTTGAAGTGAGCCCTGGCTTGAGCCGAGATGGACAACATGAAATAATTTTGTAGATTTTATCTGTCGGAAGCATCGCCTCCACCATCTCCTCGCCGTTCTTCTCTCGAAATTTCAGTTCGGGTCGATCAGACCGGTTGGGAGAAAAGACCGGTTTTGTGTTGTGGTAGCTCGGATTTCGGTCCGGAAACGGCAGGTTCGAGTGTGTCTGATGAACACTTTCTGTGTACTTGGTGGTGTGATATGTTGCTCAGAATTCTCCGCTCTATCGATAGAGCCTATTTGCGGCTATGGTCAGCTATTGGTAACACGGTGCAATCGGCTTTTAACCTTAATTCAACATCTAACAAACAAAAGAGTTGGGTACAGTCGGGGGTCAGTTCGTGAGACACTTTGAAAACATTCTCACCACCACCACGCCAAACTCAACACAACAACATGTACCAATCATAAGAAAGAAGTCGTAGCGGACTGTCATAGCTAGGCTCTCCGAGTTTCCGTTTGCTGATTGGAGCATTTGTCGGGGAGAATCATGGTGAAGACTGTCATTTTTTGGTTGAACAAATTGCCTTCGATGGGGTCAGTTCGTGGGACACTTTTCTCCTCACTTAGATCGGGAAAAGATATGTTGCACTTGCTTCAGGCGTCAACACACTCACTTTCAAAATGCGCCAAAATTTGTCAACATCGGGCACTTTCACAGTCCGAACTCCTTGCCTTTCTCCCCTCAACTGGAATCAACCCAGCTCATCGCTCATTCACCTGATTCCTCGCAAACAAGTTGGGCTGCCTTGGTTCTGGATACGTGCACAATTCCTTCCTTTGTCTGTGCCCAAGTTAATCGAGCCAGTTTTGTCGTAGTTGGTGTTGAAGTTGATGTACATTTTTTATTCGATAGAATCGACCTTCCGATTTCGACGTCCGAACTTTGCAGCACCATGGCTCTCAACGCTGCATAACAAAAAGACCTGAAACTTCACAGTCAAGGTCGTGATGGGCTGAAGTCTAAGCAGAGCTTTCGTTTGTTGTGTTAAGTTCAGTATTCATCGAGTTCTGGTGGTGTCCCACGAACTGACCCCTGTCCACGAACTGACCCCCGTCTGTACATGCCTTGCTACATTCCTCGGCGACAACGTGTCTGATCGGGCTCAACTTTTCTGCAACAGATAGATCTACGCCTGTAGATTCAGACTATGTGCTTTTCTCATCCACGTTACTATACTGGTCGTGTCCGAATCGGAGCTGCAGTCTCCCCCGCCAATCGACCACTACCGATCTTGCATAGGCCATGTCTCCTCGATGGCTGGTCCGATTGCCTTCAGTGTGGTACCGTTCGAAAGGTCTGGACCTACTCTATCCAGTGATATGCCGGTTGCTATACTACGATACCAGCTGGTGGCCCGTGCCCGGGGCTGGAATCAGAAAGCTCGATTTCTCGGCAATAGGACGTCGCCACGTGGAGATCGGGTCTGTCCCATGCTCAGCATCCAATTCTCTACCGGAAACCGTCGAGACCTATCGGATCGGGCAACATTCACTTTCTCGGCCGAGAGATGGCCCGTGCGCCGGAACTGCGGTTTGTTTGTTATCCCGATGCAGAAATAACGGTCGGTTTCAGATCACCAACGGTCGAGTAGTGCGAGTTTGAAGTGAGCCCTGGCTTGAGCCGAGATGGACAACATGAAATAATTTTGTAGATTTTATCTGTCGGAAGCATCGCCTCCACCATCTCCTCGCCGTTCTTCTCTCGAAATTTCAGTTCGGGTCGATCAGACCGGTTGGGAGAAAAGACCGGTTTTGTGTTGTGGTAGCTCGGATTTCGGTCCGGAAACGGCAGGTTCGAGTGTGTCTGATGAACACTTTCTGTGTACTTGGTGGTGTGATATGTTGCTCAGAATTCTCCGCTCTATCGATAGAGCCTATTTGCGGCTATGGTCAGCTATTGGTAACACGGTGCAATCGGCTTTTAACCTTAATTCAACATCTAACAAACAAAAGAGTTGGGTACATGCCTTGCTACATTCCTCGGCGACAACGTGTCTGATCGGGCTCAACTTTTCTGCAACAGATAGATCTACGCCTGTAGATTCAGACTATGTGCTTTTCTCATCCACGTTACTATACTGGTCGTGTCCGAATCGGAGCTGCAGTCTCCCCCGCCAATCGACCACTACCGATCTTGCATAGGCCATGTCTCCTCGATGGCTGGTCCGATTGCCTTCAGTGTGGTACCGTTCGAAAGGTCTGGACCTACTCTATCCAGTGATATGCCGGTTGCTATACTACGATACCAGCTGGTGGCCCGTGCCCGGGGCTGGAATCAGAAAGCTCGATTTCTCGGCAATAGGACGTCGCCACGTGGAGATCGGGTCTGTCCCATGCTCAGCATCCAATTCTCTACCGGAAACCGTCGAGACCTATCGGATCGGGCAACATTCACTTTCTCGGCCGAGAGATGGCCCGTGCGCCGGAACTGCGGTTTGTTTGTTATCCCGATGCAGAAATAACGGTCGGTTTCAGATCACCAACGGTCGAGTAGTGCGAGTTTGAAGTGAGCCCTGGCTTGAGCCGAGATGGACAACATGAAATAATTTTGTAGATTTTATCTGTCGGAAGCATCGCCTCCACCATCTCCTCGCCGTTCTTCTCTCGAAATTTCAGTTCGGGTCGATCAGACCGGTTGGGAGAAAAGACCGGTTTTGTGTTGTGGTAGCTCGGATTTCGGTCCGGAAACGGCAGGTTCGAGTGTGTCTGATGAACACTTTCTGTGTACTTGGTGGTGTGATATGTTGCTCAGAATTCTCCGCTCTATCGATAGAGCCTATTTGCGGCTATGGTCAGCTATTGGTAACACGGTGCAATCGGCTTTTAACCTTAATTCAACATCTAACAAACAAAAGAGTTGGGTACATGCCTTGCTACATTCCTCGGCGACAACGTGTCTGATCGGGCTCAACTTTTCTGCAACAGATAGATCTACGCCTGTAGATTCAGACTATGTGCTTTTCTCATCCACGTTACTATACTGGTCGTGTCCGAATCGGAGCTGCAGTCTCCCCCGCCAATCGACCACTACCGATCTTCCATAGGCCATATCTCCTCGATGGCTGGTCCGATTGCCTTCAATGTGGTACCGTTCGAAAGGTCTTGACCTACTCTATCCAGTGATATGCCGGTTGCTATACTACGATACCAGCCATACTCTTTTCGGGTCGCTCTCTCTGCTTAGTCGGTGATACGATGAGGTAGTTACGCAGTCGGCAGTTCACAGTTGGCAGAAAATTGTTGCAATTGAGCTTCGGCCGAGAAAAAATAGGCTTCGTGACCGGACTTCAATGATATGACCCGTTTTAGTACCAAAAAAGTCACCAGAGAGCCAGCGAGCCAGCTAGCCAAAATTTTGGCATCTCGTATTTCCGGAGCAAAAATCTCAACTCGGCACCAGTCCGATCTCCAAGATGTGCAGAGTCAATGAAGCATGAAAGAGCGAAATGAATGGTACACTAGGTGGTACTTCTCCAAAGCTGAGCAATTACGCACGGGAACAAGAGAGGAAGAAGGAACCGTTCTTAAGCGCAATGTAGAGACACGTCCATCAAGCGGCTGGGTCCAGGGCGGAGTTTGGTCCAGCCCGAACGCAGCGGCTGCAATCGAATCAATCGCCCAGCATCACGCACTCCGTCCCGCCGTTGGATCTTTGACAATCAAAAGCTGCTCCAGTTGACCCACCCGGCTCATCTCCCGCTCCCAATCCCTCCGTGCCTGCTCCTCATCTACCTCTCCGTCTGCGACCGCCGCTGCGTCGTCGCCCTCGTCATCGTCGTCGTCGTCATCTTCGCCACCGGCAGCGTCATCTTCTGCAGTCGGACGTATCACGCTGCCGAAAGCTGTTGTCCCACCGCCAGCTGCGTCTTTTCCGAGCGATATCTGCAGCCCTTCCTCGTTGGCAAGGTGTAGCAGGCAGATAAAGCAGAAGGAAGTGCTGATCTCGTCCATCTTCTCCTTCGCATAGTTGGCACGCAGGCCGCCGAGAACTTGAGCGAACTGTTTCCCTTGACCCGGTGCGATGGCAGCAGAGGCAGGAGTAGGCGTTTGAGGAACCTGCGAGGTGTGGAATAGGGTCTCAGCATGCTCTCTTCGCATCGCGAAAGATCTCAAGAAAGACTGGAGAGGAACACTCACTTCTGCTTCTTTCCCAAGCTCAGCGCCATCTGCTCCAATTCCTAACTCTTTCCAAATGTTTTCTTTGAGCTTACGGATGTCCACCCGCGTCGCCTTCTTTGCATAGTTGACCATCTCGGGCTTAACCTTGCGTACGAGCTCGAGTTGGGCGGCCACTTCGTCGCCGACGGCGGCTCCTATTTCGTCGGCGTCATCGAATGGCATACCTCCCATCATATCTGTTGACATCGAGAGAAAGAACGACGAGGTGAGTATCTCTCCGGTTCTGGGCAATTTCAAAAGAGGGGAACAAAGCAACTCACCGTAATCATCAAACATGTCGTTCCCACCCATAGGTCCTTCTTGGTCCCGCTCGACAGCTTGTTGAGCCCAGAACTGATTGTCGATCTGGTTTTGTCCATCCGCAGCACCGAGACCCATGAAGTCATCATCGGCATGGACCACGACCCCACGCTTTCTCAGTTGCAGCTGTATGGAAGCCAATTGTTCGTCAACTAGGCAGATCCACTGTAAAAGCGCTTCTTCTCATGAACACTCAC
Source organism: Tilletia indica (assembly GCA_001689995.1). NCBI lineage: Eukaryota > Fungi > Basidiomycota > Exobasidiomycetes > Tilletiales > Tilletiaceae > Tilletia > Tilletia indica. The sequence continues at coordinate 91,803 of MAPW01000038.1, read as the reverse complement.
TGTGACCTTGGGCTTAACAAACAGACGAAGTAACTGCTTCGAATTGTAGTGCTGGTCCTCCGGCAGCAGGAATTCATCTCGATTCTTGTCCTTCAGAGTGCTCTTCGGTAGCGTTATCACTGCAGTACCCCGCCCGGTGGACGAGGAGAATAGCTTTTTCGGTTCGGGAGCCTCATCGACCGAAAAGTCGAATGCGAAAGCCTCTCTGGCTTTACGCTTTTCCCCCGTCTTGCTCGAAGTTGCACCTTCGTCTGCGGATAGAAGGCTCATTAGGACGGGCTGCGCTTCTATTCTGCAAAATAGCTCTGTGGAAAAAGTACTCACCCTTGTTGGCTGTAGCCGCAGCTGCGGCCGTCCCTGCGCTAGGAACGACCTTTCGCATCTTCCAATGCTCAGGTCCGGCCCAGTTCTTCATGAAACGCTGGTCAAAGTAATCGAAAAGATTCCGACCGCCACTTCCGCCTTCCCCGTCATTATCATCGCCTCCGCCACTTCCATCTGCGCCCGTTCCTCCATTCTCGCCACTGAAGCCGGAATTGAGAGCCATTATGATGTCTTGCTCGTCCGGGCGGCTGAACGCCGCTGGTCGTGGGATCATACCGTTCTCAGGACCTTCCTGGCCTTCATCCGCTCCAAAGTCGTTACCGAACCCGTCATCGTCGGGTCCTTGATCCATCATGACCGGCATGCCGTACCCCTCAGCCACAGCCAAGTCTAGATCCGCGAAAGCATCGACCTCAGGTGCATCGTCGTCTGTCGCTCGCGGTCCATCGCCACCATTTCCGTCAATGGAAATGGTTCCAGGCGATCGCTGACGCCAGCCTGAGCCAGAGGGTTCGCCGCCATCATCACCAAAGTTCATGTTGCCGTCGTCGTCGCCGGCCCCAAATTGAATGTCATTGGCGGCGTCTACGTCCATGAAGTTTGGTCCGTCCTCGAAGCCTGCACCGAGAAGGCCAATTTCGACAGCACCTTCTTCCTCATGCGCGTCCATGTCTTCGTCCGCTTCCGCAGCACGATTGACAAACTCGGCAAACGGTGTCTTGTCCTCTCTGTCGAATTTGAACATTCGCAAGCTAGGGCACACGAAGCGGCGATTGAGCATCGCGGCCAACTGGGGAGCTCGCGTAGGAGCAGTATCATCCGAAGTGCCAAAGAGCTTGGCCTGAAGCTTGCCGATGTCGATCTGGTCGGCTTCGCGAAGAGCTTGCGCAGCCTCTAAGTCAGGCTGCATACCTTCATTCTCCTCCTCTTCTTCTTCCTCGTCCACACCCGCGACGTCACTGGCGTCAAAGACAACCCGCATCCTTCGATCAACACCCAGATGGTTCATCAGCAAGCCTCCTGCACCACCCTCATCGAAGTCAGCCGACGTCTTCTTGAAAAGCGGGTCGACTGTGAATTCGAGGTCAAAGTTCTTCGCCTTGATCTGGGAGAAATGCTTGGCCAGTGTGGTCTCCTTGTTGTTTCGCTTTTTCTTGCCTTTTCCCCGCGCTCCGCCCCCATTACCATCTCCCTCGCCGTCGAGGTCATCGGCCATATCATCGTCGCTTCCGCCTTCGCCGTCCCCTTCACCGTCGTCATCGCGGCGACCAGGACGAACATCATCCTGCAGACCGGAGAGCAGGCGACCTGTCTCGACTACGACGGAGTCTACTCGACTTGTCCAGACTTTGACGCAGCCGTCGAGCGTGCATGACGCCTTTTGAAAGTTGATAGTACCATCGCCCGAGTCTGATCGGAGGAGAGACATGTCGTGGAAGTAGTCGATGAGAGCGAACGACCAGGTGTTCGTACTGTTGATTTTCTGTGAGAAAGGTAGCGGCATTGCGTCAATATAGCTCTCTATGCCATCGTAGCTCCATCGGGTCGCCTCAGAAGAACTCACATTATCTGTGGCCATCTTCATCCACTCTTCAAAGCTGGTGTTGTCGACGCGAATGCGAGCAGGCACGCCAGCTGCAACTGCAGCCGCACCGGCCGCACTGCTGGGTCCAGCTACAGCTCCGCCCATCAGCGCCGCGTTCGCAGCACCAGCCCGTGCGAGAACGCCAAGTCGCTGGTGAGGGACACCAGCAGCAACACCGGCAGCCACAGCTGCTGCTGCTGCTGCAACTGCTACGGGAGGAGCCATCATAGATGCATTCCCCAAGCGTGAAGTGGCCTGTAAAGCAGCGGCGGCGGCCGATCTTGCATTCGTGGTGTTGGCAGCCGCAGTCTGACGGATTGAGTCGGTAGACGTGTCGAAAGAATTTTCATGGACGCTCGCATTACCGGCTGCGTTGTGAAAGGCGGCTGCTATCTGCATGCTTCGCCGAGCCATGTTCCTACGCGAGCCTTTGGGCAGTTTGTGGACTCGACTGCTATCGGACCGTACGGACGAGTCGGGGTCGTCCATGATGATTGATTTGGAAGAGGATGAATGCGATGGTTGTCTTTCGGTGAGATTAATGTTGCTGCTTGATGCCAGAGGCCTTCGTATGGGGCTCCGCGCCATCTCCAGTGGGGCAGGTGCTTGTCGTGTTCCGATGTGGTACGGAAGGGTAATAAACTGTGTTGGTTTCGACGCGTTTGTTGAGTTGTCGAGACACGCGAGATATTTGGATGTTGCTGTCACGTGTTTGCAGACGCGTCAAATGCCGAAGGAACTCAAACGCCGAGGTGAAAGCTCCGAGGCTTCCCGCTCGTTGCTCCTTCCTCAGTCAGACAGACACTCGGAAGGGCATGTATGCAAGTGGCGAAGAGGAAGGGTAACTCATCAGGAAGATCGCCGGCTGTCCCTTGGATTCAACAGTGTCACGGGCGCTGCCCTCATCAAGCCCATCACACCTGCTATCCGCGGGTCGCTGTCGAGCGATGATGGAGAGATTTCGATGGTTCTTTGTATTGCACCAGCGTGGCACATGTGGACGGAATCGAGTGAGGTAAGGGAGTTAGATCAGGCGGCAAGTGAGAGGGCATGAACAGGATCCATCTAGAGGAGAACGTGGGGCCTCCGAGTCCTTCCGCCGGACAGTTGGCCCTTGACCGTTTCAACGAGAGCACCCGGCTAGGTGGTTGGAATCCTGTTGCAGAACGCGTATATGCAATGGGCAAAGCTCTGTCTGGCCGGTCCGGCCCTGTTCGTGTATCGCCATGCAGTGCCGCTGAGCTTCGTCTATAACAGCCGTATGTGACGGCTGTATCCACACACTCCCCAGACCTTCCAAGCGTCACCAGGGCCCTCACTTCTCGAATTGTAGGAGCCACTTCTCCAAATCGAACTTCGGGTCGTTGGGATCGGAGATGACTGGCGACAGAGCAAAGAGACATCAGGTGAGCACGCTGAACAGATTTGCAAATGCCCGGTGGGGGAGATGGCGCATCGGTAGACTCACCTCCGTTACCACCAGCCGATTGCGCAACCAGTCTGTTCTTGTACGATTCCTTCGCTTTTGCGATCAATTCCTCCTTGCGCTTGTACTCTGCCTTCTCCGCTGCGGAGTCTGCTCGGCTCTGAAGGGTTCGGCGGTGGGTGATGCCGTATGCGATTCCAGAGACGAGGGCAGTGTACCGCACGACCTGTTTACGGGAGCGTTGGGGAAGCATAGAAGGAGAGCGCACACGCATTCCAGGCGAAGAGCGCGACAGCAAAGAAGGTAGTTCCAGTGAAGGAAGCAGAGAAAGAAGCAGAAACCGAGTAAAGCAATGTGAGTATGGGTGGACGGAGACGCTAGGAGGCTGACCATGAAGACTCACGTTTACGACCGGTGATGAGGCCATGGCGCGTCGATGAAAAGATGAGAGGGGACCAGACGGAAACGAACTCTAGGAAAGGAAGGAGTTGGACGAGCTGAGGGAAAGATGATTCGAGAGCGATGCTGAGGGTTTGGGATGAGTGGCATACGAATGGATGGGCAGCACCATCATGCAGCATGGGATCCAATTCTTCGGACAGACCCGTCTGCTCAGACTCCGCCATGTGGCATTGTAACTCCACTACATAAGACCACCACTCCCTCAAGCTGGTCAGCCCTCTGCTTAGGAAGGTCGAGCTCTCACCACCATTCCACTCGGATTCCCCTCGCGATACAACAATGGCAGGCGCATCACTACTGGCGCTACGGACCGCTGGCTGCAACATCGCACGCAGCGCTACTACTGCTGCGGCATCGACTCGGTGCGCACCCGTCTTGATCGCAGCTGCGCCTTCAGCTGCGCGACGAGCGATTGCGTCGTCGGCAGTCGCACGGCTGCCCGGTCCATCCCAGGGTGACCGAGGTGAGTAAACAGCCTGGCTGTCTAATAACAGCGACATCCCTCTCTGACATTGCTTCTCTCTTTGTGGATCAGTGAACGAGTCGTCGCCATTCTCCGAGCCAGCAAGCATCAACGATGCCGACGCAACTGCTAGCATTCAAGGACCCTGCACGACTACGGTTCCTACATCACAAGCTGTGAGTGCATCTTCTGCCTTTTGTGCGCACATCACAAAAGACCTTCGCTGACGCTTTACATCGTCTCAACCGGGGATTTCTGAGCAGGTCTGCCTAAGTTCATCCAACAATTCTCCGTCTACAAGGATGAGCTCACGCTCTACGTTCACCCCAGCGCCGTGATTCCCACCCTGACCTTCCTGCGCGACCACAGCCAGTGCCAGTTCAAGGCTCTGATGGACGTCAGCGGAGTCGACTTCCCCACGCGTAGCCAACGGTTCGAGGTCGTGTACCATCTGCTCAGTGTCAAGTACAATGCGCGACTCCGGGTCAAGACGTATGCGGATGAGATGACGCCTGTGCCCAGTGCGACTGGCTTGTTCAACAGTGCCAACTGGTGAGTTTTAGCAACGGCTCCACGGCGCAACCTCCCAAACTGTACGCCCATCAGAGCACGGAAACTGACTGTATGCTGGCTGGATGCAGGTACGAGCGGGAGGTTTGGGACATGTACGGTGTCTTCTTCCTGGGTCACCCAGATCTTCGTCGCATTCTCACAGACTACGGTGAGTTCAATCCGCATTCTTCGTTATTAGACTTACGCATGCTGACCGCATATTTCCGCCTTGGTGATTCTAAATCCGTCAGGCTTTGAGGGTGAGTTTTTCAGGGAGCTCTATGCTCGTTCAGAGCAGCAGAGCAGTACTGATCTCTCTTGAGTTATTTTCTCCTTCAGGTCACCCATTGAGAAAGGACTTCCCTTTGACCGGGTACACCGAAGTCCGATACGATGAAGAAAAGAAGCGAGTCGTCACTGAGCCATTGCAGCTCTCCCAGGCATTCCGATCCTTTGACAATGCGTGCGTTGGCCTCACCTGTTTCTTACTCTGGCTTCCGTCTTTCTTCCGCGGGCCTCTGACCTGCTTTCTTCATTCGTTTGCAGATCACCCTGGGAGCAAGTTGGACCTGGCAAGGACACCACTCCCAAGGAGTTCCGAGTTGTCCCACCGCCGAAGAAGGAAGAGGAGAAGAAGAAGTGATCCTTTTGGCGGCTGCGAATGGCCCGGACGGTCAATCTACTTACACTTTCTGTTCTATCCGGAATGCGACAACATACCGCATTGATCAAGTTGCTACTCACGGTCTCGACCCACCTCAATCGTTGGCTTGATCACGAGAGAATGAACCACCGGACGCTGCAGTGTTCGGAGTGAACCCGGAAGATGCGACTGTGTGACCGTGAGGCTTGAGAGCGAGATGCTGAAGCATGTACGCTCCAAGCACGGTTGTGAGTTTGTGACCCATATGCCCTATGATTGAGATGCCTGGAAATCGATCGCCCACAAGTGGAGAGCGGGAGAGGCCGGGTTCCCTCGAGCTCCGGTGTCTTCCTCCAGCAAACCTACGACGCGACTCACGCTCGGAGTGACCTCGGCTGTCGCTAGAGGGCAGACAGAGAGTAGATAGAGACGTTGCCTTTTCGCGTTCGTTCTCGCACTGCATACATACGTAGTGGTGCATGTACAGCGTGCAGCTCATCTCGCTGCTGCCAGTCACGCGCATTGAGTTTGAGGAATCCCTAGCTGCCCAAATTTATTTTCGGTGATGCTGGCTTGAGCGTCCCAACAATTGCCCACTGCTTTCCATCTGGTGCACCACCATCTCGTTCTTCGCTCCGTGTCCAGAGATTCCAGAAGAGAAGGGCAGTTGAATGCGCATTCGTCGGCTTCCGCAACCACTCTTCTTCTCATCTCCACATCGCTACTACCGCTCCCAATCAAATCCAGCTGTCTCTCTTGACCATCACGCCGGCCTCTCCCACCGATCTCCCGCTTCGCCTAGGACTCCTTCCATCTTCGCACCTCGCCCCCTTCAGCTGCGACAGTTCTCTCCTCTCGACTTGTCTCGCTCAGAACCGTCTTTCCTGCAACATCTACCCGCACGTCTCTACTCTTCAGACATGGCAGGACAGAAGCACAGGGTCGCCATCATTGGCTCTGGAAACTGGTAAGTACATGATCTCGATCCTCAGGCATAGCTGTTCGATCGCGTCGAAATCTGACGATAGCGCATCACTCTGCAGGGGCAGCGCAATTGCTCGCATCGCCGGTCTCAACGTGCGCCGGCACTCTGCGGAATTCGAAGAGGAGGTCCGCATGTACGTTTACCAGGAGAAGGTGAGTATCGGCCTCTTTTCAAAACGCAGCTGCGCGCACGCGACATCAAATGCTGTCAGTCGTCGTTGATCTGAATCTTGGCTTCCTTCTGCTACTATCTCGCACACCTCCAGCTCGAGGACGGCCGATACATTACCGATGTGATCAACGAGACGCACGAGAACGCGAAATATCTGCCAGGCGTCAAACTTCCCGACAATGTCGTGGCCATCCCCAGTGCGACGGAAGCAGCGGCAGGCGCCGACCTTCTTGTCTTCGTCATTCCACATCAGGTGAGCTGTTTCCTCCATCGTGATCGGAAGAAGCGCTGCCAAAGAATTTTGCTCACGACGCGCTGTCTACTCTGCCTCTCCTTTCACGCACTAGTTCATCCCTTCGGTATGCCGGGAACTCAAAGGCAAGATTAGGGATGGAACACACGCGATCAGTATGATCAAGGGTGTTGAGGTCAAGGATGGGGACATTCGGATCTTTGCAGACGTGATCGAGGATATTCTGGGGTGCAGATGCTCGGCTCTCAGCGGAGCTAACATCGCCAACGAAGGTGAGTCACCATGACCATGTCCTGTCAAACGACGCGTCGCCGGCACTCTCAACTCATCCCTCCGCCTCCCAATCTTTCCATTTCGCTATGATGTGTGTGCAGTGGCTCGCGACCTGTTTTCGGAGACAACAATCGGATACAGAGAAGGCGAGCTCGCCTCAGCCGAGACCTTCCAAAAGGTATTCGACACCCCCAACTTCAAGGTCGGCCTCATTGAGGATGTCGCTGGCGTCAGTCTAGCGGGTGCCCTCAAGAATGTAGTCGCCATCGCTGCGGGTTTCACAGATGGTCTTGGGTGGGGAGATAATGCAAAAGGTGAGTTGGCGACCTTCTGTGCGCTGCGAAAATGTCCCTGTGAGACACACATTCACTGATGTATCTCCGTCGATGGATCCACAGCGGCGATCATGCGGATCGGACTGCTGGAGATGAAGCATTTCTCTGAAGAATTCTTTGAAGGCGTCAAGCCAGAAACATTCACAGAGACAAGTGCTGGAATTGCCGATCTTATCACAACCTGTGCGTTTCTGTTGGTGCCATGCGCAGATTGCGTATGGATGTCACTAACGCGTCTTCTTCTGATGATCACCCCTTTCTGGCAGGCTTTGGTGGGCGGAATCGGAAATGCGCAGAGGCATTTGTCAAGACAGGAAAGGTGAGTGCAGATACCATACCGCCTATTTCACATCTCCAGATAACCCGCTGACCTCGCTCGTCCTACGCGCCGCCCACACAGAGCTTCGATCAACTGGAACAAGAGCTTCTCAACGGGCAAAAGCTTCAAGGCATCGCCACAGCCAAGGAGATCCACGAGTTCCTCAAGGCGCGAGGCAAAGTAGACGACTACCCGCTCTTCAAAGCGATCTACAAGATCGGCTTTGAGGGACTGCCGACACACGCGCTCGCGTCCAAGTTGTGAAGCAAGCTTTTGCCATCCCGATACCGGTTTTTGTCCCCTGCCGATTCCTACACAAAGCCCGCAATCTTAATTGATTGTTTGATGAGCGACGGAACGCGTGTGCATCAGCAAGACAAGGGGTAAAGCGTAAGGCAAGGAAGCGAGCAACGGTGAGGATGTGATGACATCTTGATTCTTGAGCTTCAGAGAGGATCGTATGATTAAGACCCGAGAGCAAGAAAGCTCGAGCATTCATGAATTGTACATTCTGGGAGTGACTCCGTGGATGAGAGCACATTGAGATCTGAGCAATATGAGGACTGCCCATAAGTATGTAGACAACAACGCTCTGCTGGTTGCACATCTTCGCCCGCCGCAAAACTCTGGATGTTCAAATATCCCTACCCGGCAATCGCGCCCTCCGTGCCGGCTCGTCCCGACTCGGACCTAAACTCACGCCTTTCCCACCATAGCTCCCCTGACTCGCGCCTGCCCCTGCCCCGGGCCCACCCCAGCGAGCGCGGAGGAGGAGGAAGATGGAGACATCGACGTCGTAGATCCACCACTTCCAACCATAGCAGTACTGGAAGGATTCTCCGCATGAGCCTGCCATCGTGCAATCAGATGACTCACGCCCCGGAATGGCTCTTCCGGTACTGGACTGGGCGTTTGTTGTTCGGCGGCCGGAGGAGGGACTGGTGCCACCGCCACCGCCACCGCCGGGCTGCGTGGCTGTTCCGATACTGCCGGGCTTGTATCCGACGGTCAGGTGCTTCAAGGTCAGGGAATCGTTCCGCAGCTGAGATCGGGTTGTCAATCTCGTGTGCATGCCAGATGTCCGGTTTGGGCTGGAGAGAAGGTGCCGTGGCTTTCGGTCGGATCATCGCTGGCGGACTCGGTTTTTCGACTTCGTTCGTGTTCCCATGCCAGAGGTCCTTCTTTGGCTGAATGGCAGGGGAAATAGCCTTCGGTCGTATGATCATTGGACTGGGTTTGTCGAGTTCGTTCTTTGGCTGGATGGCAGGGGAAATAGCCTTGGGTCGTATTATCATTGGACTGGGTCTGTCGAGTTCGCTCTTCGGCTGAATGGCAGGAGAAGTAGCCTTTGGTCGTGTCATGGTTGGACTGGGTTTGTCGAGTTCGCTCCAAACGTCCATCTTCGGCTGAAGGGATGGAGGTGTAGGTTTAGGTCGTTCCGACGCTGGACTGGGTTTCTCCAATTCCTGCCAGAGGTCCATCTTCGACTGAAGGGATGGTGGTGTAGGTTTAGGTCGTTCCGACGCTGGGCTGGGTTTCTCCAATTCCTGCCAGAGGTCCATCTTCGACTGAAGGGATGGTGGTGTAGGTTTAGTCCGTTCCAACGCTGGGCTGGGTTTTTCCAATTCCTGCCAGAGGTCCATCTTCGGCTGAAGAGATGGAGGCGTGGGTTTAGGTCGTTCCAACGCTGGACTGGGCTTCTCCAATTCCTGCCAGAGGTCCATTTTCTGTTGAACAGTCGATGGTACAGGCTTGGGTGAAGGGGTGGGTTCCTGAACATCTGTCCAAAGACCTGCCTTTCCATTCGGATTCCGTTCTGCCCCTGGGCTCGATTTTCCAGTTCGTGCCATAGGTCATTCTTTGCTTGAACGGATGGAGGCGCAGGTTTTGGTCGATCCAATGTTGGACTCGGTTTCTCGAGTTCTTTCCAGAGGTCCATCTTCTGTTGAATAGACGAAGGCGCGGGCTGGGGTGATGGAGCAGGCTGTTGAAGATCAGTCCACATCCCGGCTTTTCAAGACCGGGAGAAGTGACAGGAGTCGAGAGCGCGGACGATGATGCCACAATTGATCCGATTGTCGCGGTCCTCGTCGGCCGACCGCGTCGCATACTGGCCTTAGAATCCATCTTCGCCTCGAGCTCACGGAGCTCCTTCTCCATCTCCGCCTTAGCCGAAGTTTCAGCTCCGTCCCCATTCCCTGCTGTGTGCCGCCCACCTGCAGCGCCGCTGCTGCTGCCTCCATTGCGCGAAGAATCATCCCGGAAAGTGATCAGGTCGTCTGTCAAAGCAGCTGTGTGAGGAGAAGCTCGCGCCGGCAAGGGAGGGAGCGGCGGAGATAGCGACGATGCCAGTGAGGCAGTTGAGGACGTGGGCAATGATGACGCAGAGACAGGCGGAAAGGAAGATCCACCCGTTGAATTTGGGGAAGGTTTGGGACTGGCTTGGAGGAAGAGGATCGAGGAGCTGGAGAAGTAGCGACTCCATCCTCTGCTGCGACGCGTTTCAGCGCGTCGGCTGGAGGAGTAACAGACCGTAATCTGGCCACATTGACGCGCAGACGGTCGATAGATGGTCTCATATCCGCCCGCTCGACCAGGATGCTCTTAATGACACCCTTCAGAGACTCGCTGTAGTGTGGTTGAGATGGGAAGCGGTACCGAACATTGACAATTGCCAAAGGTCCGCCGCCGTTCTCCTCAAAGGGAGTTGTGTAGTAGCAGAGCTTGTAGAGCAGGATGCCGAGCGCCCATATGTCTGCTGGTTCACCGATAGCGACGGGCGGACGTCGATATACGTCTACCATTTCGGGAGCCCGGTATTGGAGGGTAGTGTGCCGGTTGAGGTCTACCTCGAGCGCACGCGCCGCATCCATGGAGGCCGGAGGTGCCCGAGACCGAATGCTGACCGCACTCCCGAAGTCGCAGAGCTTGAAAGATATCGATTCGGCGTTGTGACTACAGCTAGCCAAGCTGCCAGGTGGACCTTGAGATGTTGGAGGCGGAACCAGAAGGATGTTCTCGACTTTGAGGTCCCGATGGAGGATGGGAGGGTCTTGATGGTGCATGTGCGCAACGCCTTCGCAGACCTGCGCAAAGATGTGTAGGATCTCAGACTCGCGTAGCCGGTTACGCAGCCGTGCATTCATGAGGTCGATGAGCCCCCCACCGGACAGTATTCCATCAAGATGAAGATCTCGTACCCGCCTGCGGTTGATGAGCCGGAAGGAGCTTGGATCGTCGAGGCTGATGCCTCGAGGAAGTGCGCGATGTAGGGATGGGAGCGCAGTTGTTTCTATAATTCGGACGGGTAAAGATTGGGAGTGAGTATATGCATGCTAGCGTGCGCGCCCAGAACCAAATAAAAGCGAAGAAAAGGAAGCAGCAATGCACTCACATGAGTCTCTACTTCATTTCTGACGATGACAAGAGCTTCCTTGTCCGGCACTGCCATGCGCTTGAGCACAAGAAGGTTCGTCGCTTTGGCGGGAGGCGGCATAGGGATGGGCTGTGGTACGGTGACGAGGTATACATGCGCGAATCCTCCCTGGGAGAGATACCGCTTGATGGCGCAGGTATATGCGCCGACTCGGACGAGGGTACCTGGTGCCAATGTTCCAAATGCACCGCCGCCGCCGCCTCCTGGTTGGGACATAACGACAGCTGTTGCAGGCGCTGAAGCGGGGATGAAGGACCTCGCATTCCTGGACTTGCTGCTGGGCTGAGACCTGGTCCTACCGACATGCTTGTTCGTGACATTCGTGAGGGATTCGTAGAAGAGGAAGCGGAAGTTGAGGAAGGTGCGGTGGGAGTGGATCCGAGCGGTCGTCGGCCGCCTACATGCACGAGCGGCGCACCTGGTGGAGGTGACAAGCTGCTCATGGGGTTTGGGTTTCCTCAGTCAGGCAAGCTCGGTGCTGGACGCGCGCTCACTCCTTCGCTGTTGCTGCTGCTGCTGCTTCGTTGTTGATGCCGAGGGAAAAGAGAAGTGACTCTGATGCCTCGCTGGGTTCGCCTATGTATGCGGTGCGAGCCAAGTGAGGGCGACTCACTGATGAGGCTGGTTCTGATCTCCTGACTTTTGAATTGAAAATTGTCACTGATCTCCGCCGAAAATGCGCTTTTCAAAAGCTGCTTGGGCGCAAGTGATTGAAGCGACGCCCAAAATATGAGAGGAATGCATTCTTTATTCCCAGCTAGGAGGGTGCTTCTTCCTTCTCACCCTGACCTTATTATCCATCCACCCGTCCATCTCTTCCTGCCTTGCTTTCTCAAAGGTCTCTCTCTGAAAGTATTGTCCTATCGACGCGGATCGTCTGTGTCCGTGCCTTACACATATCCACCTGCCATCTTAATTTCGACTGAAGAAACGGCGCACGGACCCTCCAAATTCCAAACCATGGCATCCACAGGCGACTACATCTTCCTGAGCATTGTGGTTCTCCTCATTGCAGGGATTGCATTCGGTGCACGGCAAGGATCTAAATCGACTCACGATGTGCTCAAGAGCGGCGAGCATGCCCTGAAGGTGAGTAGTTTTGATTCTGAATGTGGATAGTGGAGCACTTCTCACTGAGTTCTCTTTTCCTCCCCTCCGTCGATCTTCTGCCTTTTCTTCCCCTTCTGCCTCTTGCCCACACGCCACGCCTTGCTTCATTTGAATCGTTTCCCATCCTCCCACTCAACTCCCTTTCCCAACCTTTCGTACCCATCCACAGAAAGCAGGTCTTCATCTCGACGACGGCAAGCTACACATCAAGACAGATCGACGACCCCTCACCCAGGAAGAGATCATCGTGAGTCCGCCCCTTATATTCTTCCCCTCTTACGCCCTTGGCTGGCTCGATTGACACCTGCTTCTGCTTTCCTCGCGCTCTGGATTCATCCTTCTCCCTGTCCTATCCATCCTCCTTCCTTCCTCCCATCCACTCTCCTTTCCTCTCCAGGACAAGACTCAGTCGGGACTCGAGCGCGTCGGGACATCGCATCCAAGCACCGCGAGGCATTCCACCCCTCCTCCACCTCCTCAGCCGCAAAAAAGCGACACTAAACGACCCGAACCTCGTCCTGAACGTGACTCAAGACAAAATGCTCGCCCGACTCAATTGTGCATACACCACTCTCGATACCTTTACGACCCCTCTCCTCTCTGTTTCTTTGCTAGGATCTGCTTTGCTTCCCCTTTCCCCACTACTCTCAGATTTGTACTTCCCCGTTTTCTACATTGAAGGAATCGTAAATGCAAGGGAAAGTTACGCGTTGACGCTCAGAAGTCGGTCTCAGCAGCCTCGTTATCGATGATCGAGCGCTGCCGTTCCCTCCATCCTACGTCTACACCTGTTGGTTGCCTGTGCCGCCATTAGCATTTAGCAACCACATCGAGATATGTTCCGACCTCGCTGCCTCAGAGTCACCGGTTCTCGAGCGGTACTCAGCGCAGGCAAGATCGACTTTAATTATCGGAAGGCCCGGGAAGCTCGGCTTGATCCGGGACACTTGATTTGTTTGCTTACGTAAAGCTGCACTCTCCCTCGGCTCGTGGCTTCCCCCCTTCCCCTTGCGCGCGTTTGAAACGGCGCCACAAGCAAGCCCACAAGGCTGTTCCCCCCCCCCTTCGCACTCCCCTTACCTTGAATCTGAATTGATTCTTTCCTGCTCATCGCTCATCTTGCCTGTTGAGTGTTGAGCGTTGACGTTGAGATTCGAGAGGCTGGTGGCTGGTGCTGAAGGCAGACTCAATGTAAAGCCAGGCATGAGACTCACGAGACCACCGCATCACCTAACCCGGCCGCCGAAGCCACAGAAAACTACCACCTGCAAGATTCAGCCCTGGCTCCTCCTCCCCGCAACCTCTAGGGTTATGGGAGGGTTTAATAATTGATACCCAAGAGGTTCAAGGAGGAGTCTGCCCATAGTCTTTGACTCCTCCCAATCCCCCAAACTCCTCCTTCTCCCAGCTTCCCTCATGTCGCACCCGACAAGGCCCATCACAACACTGACCCCTTGTATCCATGCCCTTCCTCTTCCCGCAAGACACATCTTTCATAGAATAGTTACCAACATCAAGGATAAGTCATTGAGGAAGTATCGAAGCTGCTCTGGATCCCGCTTGCACCCGGTTGGAGGTGATTCTGGCTCTTTCCGGAAGATCATCAACACTGACCTACCTCCATTCCACCATGACTCTGACCCGGTCTATTGCTTCTCCCGTCCATTTTCCCAAGACTGGCTGACTCTTATGTATACATAGCAGGAGTATGTGATGAGAGACTGGGCTGACATCTGGAGTGATTTGAAGCCTTTCTGTCCGCTCTGTGCGCTTGCGATACTTGGATGGCAGTTGGCACACCTCAGGCTCACATTCTCTATTCCATCCATCCCCATTGCTCAACCTCTCTTCTTTCTGACGCCTTCTTGCTCCTCCTGAATGTCTTTAGATTATGCGTCTTTGAAATACAGCTGCTTCTTTTCTTCTCATGGTAATCTGGATCTCTCTACCGCGCCGTCAAGCTCAACAAGCGCTTCTTGCCCTGTGGGACCCCTTTGCTTTCCGGTTCTCACACCGGCGGAATGGTATGAACAGCTCTGAAATTTCTTTCAGAGCATCCGTATATACTAACACACCATTCCCATCCTCTCCCGTTGGTCTGCAGAATCTTTTTGGCCCACGTCGCGGTGGATGGTCTCCGTTCCTTGTTCATTATGGTGAGTACCTATTTTCTCCCTTTCTGACCGCACACAACAGCCAAGACTCTTCTAACAGCATTTCCTGACTCTACATTACACTCTGATTCCGTAGAGATTTTATTTGGCTTGCTGGGACTCTCTGGTGCATCATAGCATATGCTATTTCTGTTTCTGTCCTATCTTCTTAATACATATCTTTTATTCCTTACTACGCCCCATCCTCTGATCCAAACTCTGACCTGAAGGGCTCTATGAGCTCGTATTTAACATACCTTCCAAGCGCACTCATTTTTGTTTTCACGTTTGCGATGAAAAAAATCGAGGTGCACTTGGTATATACAGAAGTGTCTAGAGGTGCTCATTGCGGACGTGCCTCAATGTCTGTAAATTTTGGATCACCACAGACGACCACACAACCACTCAGAAATTGACATATAACAAATTTGGTATCTACTTGTTCGTACTATCCAAAGATCTTTCCTGCGAAGTATGAGCGTGTTGCGAGCATTATTGACTGTACAGGGTCGTAAAAACAGTTAGGGACCATATGGGATTCGAGTCGGAATCGAGTCGGAATCGATTCCCTGTTGCTTCACTGTAAACTGACCATTAATCACTGACAGCCGCTTCTTTCACAAGACACATCAAAGAAAGTCCTGCTAACTCATTGCCCATGCCATACTCCTGCTTCTATCGCTGCTATATGGTCGAAATATGAGGCTATTTTGATTGAGAACAAGGGTTTTATGATTGCAACTGAAATGTGAGATGGTTACATTGTGCCGTACTGGATTGACTACGGCCAACAGCGCCAAAGACGTCCTATCCCACTTCAAGAGGGCTGTAGTCGAAGAATGTACCAATGCGAGTCAGGAAACTGTGACGGTAGCCTGAAAGAAGAAGAATTGGATGTGTGAGAGATCCAGAAGCAAGTTAGAATCAGTGGCATCTGGGAGCCAAAATACGAACACTCTTAGCTCTCTTCAGCCTCAGAAAAGCAGCACATCAGTCTCTCGCGCGAGATCCTGGCTTCAGAGGGTATGTTACCGCTTTCATTCGAGTTTGAGCACTGTGGAGCACAGATTGACCGGATGGTGACCTGAAAGCAGAATGTGACTGAGGAAAAATAAAATGTTCAATTGCTCGTAGATCTCTGTAGATACATCAGAACGGGGAGCGAGGGATTTCAGAAGGAAGCAGGATAGATTATATCACTGAAGGATAGGGAGAACAGTTAGCTATAGAGGAGAAGCGTTAGGTACAGAGGGAAAAGGTGGATTGAATGTCAGCTTCCAGGCATTCTGGATCTCTTTGATCGCCCGCTGTGGAGCAACGCTGCGGTCAAAAGTGTCAGTTGAAGTTGCGTTATATTCATGCAGTATAATACTATCTAATAAGGCTGAGAAGAGGTGCTCTATGACAGCTGAACTGCGATAAGAACGCTGGCAAGGTCAGTATAGCTGCAGGGTGGTTAGATGTCAGTTCCAGACTTTTTCCAGTCAGTGGTCAATAGCACACCCCCAACACCTCCTAACGACCTCGAAATGCACAGTACTCTTGACCAGTACCCGATGAGGCACTGGGCAGAGTTTGAGGGGAGGTTTGCTATGGAAAGCGAAGAGTGTAAGGGTCATCGAGGAAGGGAAAGGGGATGGATGCTGAATTATTATGCTGTAGGGGCCATATGGCGCCAAGGTGCAGAGGCGGTACAAGGCATAGGGTGGGTGATCGGGGTGACTCTGAGACGATGCGGAAGGAGGAGTCAGAGGAGAAGGAGGCGTCTCCTGTACCTCTTAGCTAGTTCTACTCTTGGTTCAAAAATGAGTCGCCACAGGTGGCAAGATTGGCAAAGGGGGTGCGTAAATTGTTTTCTCAGATTGAGCCAAGGGACGATGGACACTGGTCTGCTGCCCAAGAACCCTGATTTCAATTTGGTAGAAGGGGCGCCCATCAAAAGTCCGTGAGTGCTTGCCTTTGTGGTGGTGACCCCGCTAGATGTGACCACTATGACCGCGTGGAAGTGAGCCAAGACCTCCTGCTGCGATCGCGCGCTGAGAAGAAGGCAAAGCATCTTTCTTTCTTCTTCCTTCTTACCGCTTACTTTCCGGCTGCTTGCACTACTTCAGTTGGGGGCCCAGTCTTTATTACCCCTGCGCTCCGGCATAGTGAAGCTCATGCTGATCGGTGATGATGGAGTGAGGCGGTGAGGAGCGACCCAGCTTACTGCGGGTTACGGAAAGTCTGAAGATCTAGACAGGTCAAGATTCACACTAGTTGCGTAATGCGTAATCGTACATGGCGTTGGCTGCTGCGCTGCCTGTGGAAAGTTTGAGCTTGTGATTTCTTTGGCGCTACCTTGCCTTTTGATTGTGGCTCGGGAGCTGTCTCTCGCGGACAAGCAGCGGGAACGCGACGTGCGCGTGATGGGACGCGTCCGGAGTCGTCGTGGGGACTGGGGAGAAGGGAGAGATCATCCGGGGACACGATGGCGCGTGGGTTGCGTTAGATGGGGGAGAGTAGCGTTTGATTTGCTTGTTGCGAGATGCGATCCGTGCTGAGGTGCAGGGCAGGGAAGGGAGATTATTGCTTGGAAGAAAGCTTACTGGGAGGAGCTGCAATTTTTTTTCACAAGACGGTATCGTTCTGTCCTCTGGCCGGGTGCCCCTCGTATATAAAGGCTTCCCATCCCTCCCTTCCTCAACCTTCTTCACTTCCACCACATCCCCATTCCCATCCCTTTCGATCTGTGATCTGACTTACCCACACTCACCCATCCAACCAACTCCCAACCAACACCTTCCAACAAAAGAGTGAGTACTTATCAGCGCGTCTCTCCTTCTCCTTATCAGTTGCAAGTGCACGGTCCATCTCATCTGCATCCCAGTGTACTCACCGTCCCTCCGTTCCTTCTCTCCTTCCATCCTTCCATCATCCACTCACTGCATCCACCCATCCAGATCTACAACATGGCAGACGTCGCTCCCCCACCAGCTCTCAGCTCCTCCAAGATTGACGAGGTCAAGAACTCGTCTCAGTCCATCCGCGTAAGTTATCTGTCTCGTATATTCACTCAACCAGAAGATGAGAAGACGCTAACCAAATATTCTGTGTCATCAACAGCGCGTGCTCGGTGTCCCGCTCATCAACGAGTCCCTGACTTTGCTACCAACACCATCAACCAGTACAGCATCCTCGCCACCCCTTACCACCTCACCGGCAGCCTCCTCGACTCCTCCCTCAAGGCCGCCCAGCCCATCACCTCCCGTCTCCACCCCAGCTCGCCCTTGTCGACGCATGGGGTGCCAAGGCCTTTGACTTCGCTGAGTCTCACGTGCCCTACCCTTTCCACGTGACAACCGAGGAGGTCTACAAACAGGCCCTTGCTGCCCCTCACGAGATTGCTACCCGTCTCCGTTCCATGCCCGGCGATGCTCACCGTGCCTACGAGACCCGCGTGTATGCCCCTGCCAAGAACGTGTACGACGAGCGCATTGTGCCCGCCTACGCCCAGGCCAAGAAGGAGAATGCCGTCTTCCAGCGTGCCGCTGAGGTTGTCGAGCAGCTGCAGGCCAAGCTGTCCTCCACTCTCGAGACCGTCCGATCCCGTGGCAAGCAGGACGGCGACGAGGCTTCGCGCAAGGCTGAGAACATTGCTTCCTCCTTGATGGGCGAGCTCGAGCGAGTTCGCAACTTCATCGGCTCGGTCCCTGCTGCGTCTCAGCAGCGTGTTCAGCCCGTTCTCGACACTTTCGGCACCACCTACCAGAACCTCAGCAAGCAGGCCACCGACACCTCGATCCCCGTCTCTCAGCGTCTCCAGAACATCCTCGTCTACGTCCGTGAGAAGAGCTTGCCTGCTCTCCAGCACGCCATTGTCGACGGCCAGTCGCCCAACGGCCCCTCGGTCCCTACTCCCGAGACCAGCTCCTAAGCGCGGAAACCGACGTGCGATACGGGATATGAGGCTGTATCCTCTTTGATCAAGTTTCTTTGATCTGCCAACGAGCCGGGACGTGGTGGTCCCAACATGTGTGGTTTCTTTTCCCTTCACGACTTCCTTTCAAGTTCCCTTTGACGACCCGATAACCCAACACGACGAATTTCACTTTCGACGATAGACACTACCACCAACCCAACAAAAAAATCCACGCACGCAACGAAATCCTCCTCTGTCGTCACCTTCTTCTCTTCCTCTCCTCCCGTCAAGGCCGCAAACTTCAAGTGATACCAAGATTTCTCCTCTTCTTCCAAGTTTCTTTCTCTTCCACCCACACACACACACACACACCACCTCGCGGCACGGGTCAGCGAAACCGACTGGTCAAATCAAGATCATCCTCGCATCTTCATCGCTTTCATCCCGCCTCTGTGCGACCGTGGCTGTGTCGTCGACCGACACACTTGCGGGCCACTTCCAGCTTTTCCTCCCATCTCAACCCTTTTGACTGTTTCGTCTGTTTCGCAAAAAGCTCGTTTCCTTCCCCCCAACTCCTCTACGCTTTCCCAACCCCTTCTTAGACTGTCGATTGTTGTTCGTTTCTCTTGTATCTTTCCCCCCTTCACCGCCCACAATCCGCAAACCATTCCCATAGAAATTCCTCCCCTCCCTCCTCTCTTCTCATTCCCACTTCCCACCTTCCCCTCTCTTCTTATACACGCCGGTTCGTCTTTCTTTCCGAATTGACACCCATCTCACTGATTATGTAGTTGAGGTAGTCCCGACTTCCGCCTGGAACAGCATGAGGTAGCAAGCAAGGAGTAAGGAGGTCCGCGGTGCCCCCCCCCTGCCTGCTTGGGCGGTGTGTGGTGGGCCCAGGTGACCGACAGATGTGCTCTTGCGGTGTGAATGTGATGTGAGAGTGAAGACGGGGCTAAGCCGCAGAAAGAACAAGAGAGCAGGAGTAGGAGCACGGCGAGTAAAAAAAAGAGGGCAGGAGGAGGAATAAGCTTTCTGCTTCAGAAGACTGAAAACTGCAGTACTCGAGATTAGGGAACTTTCGCCGGGCGGCTAAAAGGCCGTCTAGACTAAAATTAAGGAATTGTTGGTTTGGCCGCGCAGCTCCATAATTCAGCTTTCGCATGCAAAAGCTGATGGCATGTCCAAAAAGTGCTTTCACGAGTCAGCAGTCAGTCAGTCAGTTTGCTGCCAGCTGCTGTTCTGCGTCCCCCCTCATCCTCTTTCCTCACCATCAGGCGTTATCACAAACCGCGTTTTCTGCACAAGTAAGTAGTTCTTGTGCTTGTCCACCCCATAACTGTGCCCCGTATCCACGCAAACTCGTTCTGCTGGCATGCTTTGTTCTTGTGTTATTGAGTCGATGCTTACCCTCTTATCCAGCGTGCTGACACTCTTCTATTCCCTTCTGATTTCCCTTCTTCTTTCTTTGGCATACAGGATCAAATCTACGTGCACTTTGCCCTTGTGTTCTGGCTGTCTGCCGCTTGCGCGCGGGTGCTGCTTTGGGGCTGCTTACGACCTTACCTACTAGATCGTCGTCCGTGAGTAGTTGAAACGAGAGTACCGTCTGCTGCGCGCGCTGCTGACTATACTTATGATTAAAATTTCGCGCGCACAGTACCATCTACATCTCTCTGCCGTGCTGCTGCTGCGGCTGGTGGTTATTTTCTTCTTGTTGGGATCTGAGTGTTGAGTCCACTGAGTGAGATATTGATGTGAGCATGAGTTATGAAGGATTCGAGAGACCGCACGCATCACCCTTCCTTGACTGTGGAAGGTATGCTTTATGCTTACACCTCCCAATATTTTCTACGCAATCACAGAATGTCATCAGCATCGTTTCGCGCCGGTACTATCAACGTAGCAGTGGCTGCGGCGGCCGCTGTACTTGTACCGGACGACCCTACTTCCTTGGGCTCCGCTACCTCTGCTCCTCATACGGCAACCCGTATGCTCATGTCGCTGCCCGACTTTCTGGGATACTTTCGGCTACAGCCTCACGAGTTCACAGCAATACATACGGCTCTTCGATTACCGACCTCGATCGAGACTACAACGCGTGATCAGTGTGAATCCAAAACCTGTTTGCTCCTCCTCCTGGCCTTCCTCGGCGGCGCACGTTTGAGCACGCTGGCTAGAACGTTCCGACGGTCAGAAGGCTCATGTTCGCGAATCATACAGGCCACGGCAACTGCAATCGATGATCAATGGAGTTCATTGCTGGACATCACATCGGCGCACAATCACATCTTGACTCCATCTCGACTCCGTCAGTATGCCAATGTCGCAGAAAAGCAAGGATGCCCCCTGAAGGGAGTGTGGGGCTTCATAGACGGCACCGTCCGTCCCATCGCGCGGCCGACAAGAGGACAGCGCAACTTTTATAGCGGACACAAAAGAATTCATGGCATCAAATTCCAAGTGGTCGTCGCGCTCGATGGTCTGGTCTGGATTCACGGACCTCATGAAGGGCGTCGCAACGACGCTTTCGTCTTGGCAGACAGTGGCCTTCACAATTGGCTTGACGAACACTCAGCAGATCCGGAAGGCAAAGACTTATTCTTATATGGCGACAAAGCGTACGCCCCCCGAGGGCATCTAGTAGTTCCATACAAAGGCTTGTTCGTGACAAAGGACCAGAAACGATTCAACTACCAAATGTCAACGCATCGTATCGCAGTAGAGTGGGCTATCGGAGCAGTTCCCACTATGTTTCCACGCTTTGAGATCAAGCGCCTTCAGCGATCGCTCCAGGGTAACCTGCCTCAGCTATACCGCTGTGCGGTCGTCATCCGCAACGCCGTTTCCTGCATCAGCGGCAATCTCACCTCTCAACATGTACGCTGCAATCCCCCTTCCCTGGCTCAGTACCTGGATCCTTCCTTCATGTCCCGTTAGGTTAGCTTCATACCTCTGCGCTCTGCGCTCCAATTCTATGCCCACAAACATGATATCCATCGTCCTTGGGAAGACACAGAATAGTGAAATGAGGTAAAAGAGAGTCTGAGATTGAACAAAGCGATGAAGGAGACAACATGAGGAGGGAAGACATCAATTGAACTTTTCTCTGAGAAACGCAAGCGTAGCTTCGGAAGTCTCTACAGCCCGCTGAACCTGCTGTTCCATCGCATCGAGGCGCTTGTCTTGAAGGCTGAACTTTTTCTCCTCGAGATCGAGTTGGCGGTTGTCCCGCTCCTTTTGATGGTTAAGAATTCGCTCGTTCAGAAGGCGATCTTCTTTTTTGTCCTCACGGTTCTCTTGATGCTCTTCCTTCCGCTGACTCCGCTCTTTCTCTGCCAGGTCAACCTGAGCTTTGGCCAAGCTCCCCACTGTTCCTGCCAGCTGTGTCGCACCCGCAGGACCTCTTCCTTTGCGTCGTTTGAGGTCCGGACCGTCTTCGCCATCACTAATCGTCTCATCATCCTTGTCCTCGTCGGCGTCCGTCTTGGCTTTTCCAGTCGATGCTGTCCGAGTAGCTGCGCTGCGTGCATCCAAACTTTTTGCAGACTGCGGATCTTTTGCCTTGCGCTTCAGGTCACGTTTGTTCTGCTGGTCCGCCATGCCCTGCTCATACTGATCCTTCAAGCGTTCCATGATTTCCGTCAACTCCTCCTCCTCATCATTCTCCGTCGGTCCGGTCGCAATCTCCGATGCCTTCATACCGTCTTTGATTCGAGGGAGTAGAAACTTGCGCCATTTGGCCTCGCAGGCATCCACCGTCCGATTCGGAATCTTGCCGTCTTTGCGCACATGCGAAGTGGCATTCCAGCGAGCCAAATCGTCCACGACCGCCAGCCATGCACGACTACGACCATCGGGATTGTCGCTGTGAGTCGGATCAAAAACTGAATGCGCATCCATGGCGCGAAGCAGAGCGCGAAGCTCCAAGCCGTTCCATTTCATGGCTCCTTTCTTGCGGCCGTTTTTTTCTGGCTCTGACTGGGATGGGTAGCGGCGTCGTCGTCTTCGTCTTGTGTAGCAGCTGCAGCTTCTTCTTCTGCGTCCTCATCGGCAGTTTGAAAGGTCGAACGTAACGTGGACGCAAAGGTAGGAACATCCCCGTTCTCATCATCTTCGGGGTCTTCTCCTTCGTTGATTTGACGTGCTGCTTCTTCAGAAAAGAACGGTATCTCTTTTCCAAGGGGCGAGGCCGAAGCTGTTGAGGTCATCTTCAAAGTCTAGAAAATCTTTGGTGTAAAAATGTGAAAGAAAGAGGGAGAAAGATATGAGGTGAAGGAGAGAGAGACGCGCTCGACGCGTCTGAAGGTGATGTTGATGAGTGCGAAAAAATGCCAGCACATGGCGGCCAAATGCGTCATCGTTTGGCCGCCGATCATATGGGCCGGCAAAGCATTTTAGGATTTAGACTCCGCACGGCCAAACCCACGTCTAAATTGGCCGCCAGGCTATTTGCGAAAGTTCCCTATTGAGAGAGAGATGCTTGGGAAAGTGAGTGAGAGAGAAAGAGATGACTCACGTTGATCGAGGTTCTACTGTCCATCGTCCACAGCCTCCTTCCTCTTTCTCATCTGGTCTGAATCTGGCAGTCCGCGCGAAAGGTACATAAAGAGATCCTCATCGTCCAACAGCAGAACCCGCAACCGCCGGCCTCTACATCTCCCAACTTCTCCTCTAGCGCAGCAGCAGCATCTCAAGGCATCCCGCTGTTCCCGGCTTCACCTTTCGCGCACAGGTGAGTCTCTTCCCCATCCAGTCTGCAATGCTCGGCGAGATGACGACTGGCTCAAACTGATTGCACTCCTTAACTTGTTGCTGCCGTCTGAACCAGATCTTGCGTGGAACAAGAAACAAGGAGGAAGGACCAACCAACACATCAACACCCAACACCTCAAAAAGCGAACACGAAGCAAGCATCTTTCCTCTCCCCTCCCATCAGCACACAACATGTTCCGGCAAATCACACAGTGTCTCTTCCCCTGCTGCATAGGCAGCGGCGTCGACAGCGACGACGAGCAGGAAGCCAACTATGGCGCTGTCGGGGACGAACGGACACCATTACTTCACCGATTTTCGAGAAAGACCAACGGAGGTCCATCTTCATCCTCAAGAAACCAATCTCCAGCATTCCAAGCGCAACCGCCTTCGTCCTCCTCCTCGTTGGCGACAGGGCCTGGGACTGGCAGGAGTCCGAGGAGAGGTGGGCCAGGGCTCCAGACTGGGTTGGGGTATGAAGGAGAGGATGACGAAGTTCGACAGAACAGGCCTCATTTCCCGCTCAGTCCGGACGTGCTCAAGAAGATTACACAGACAACGCAGCAGTACGTTATGACTTTCCCGTCTCGCTCCACTTACCCCGCTACTTCGAATTTCGTGACTGAGCAGCATTTATTCCCCTCCCCCTTTCCCTTTTGCAGAAACTTCTTGGTCATCTCCTCATCGGGTCGATACGTACCCGAAGATCTCGACCGACGGTCTGCGACGAGTGCGGGCGCTGGCGGTGGGACCGACGGCGGGCGATATGATCGGCGGTCCATCATCAGCGGAGGGACAGGGACAGGGGGAAGAGCCGAAAGCGCAGCAGCAGCAGCAGCAGCAGCAGCAGGTGGAAGCGGAGCGAACGCGACTATTCTTCCGGCCCCAACTGCAGCTACAGCGCGAAGGGGAGTAGCAGGGACACCGGTAGGCCAGCGCCAACCATCTTCGGAGCTCGAACGGTCGATGCTAGCCAGACTTGAGGCGGACTCGGTTCTTTCAGGGCCCATCGTCGAGGGCTGGCCGGAGGACGAGTAGGAACCCCGAAAAGAAGATTTTTTTACGATACCAATTTCACATCAACCATCAACCATCATCATCATCATCGAAACGAGCAAATCTCTCCAGCAAGATCGAACATAGCACATTCAGCAAGGGTGCACTCCCTCTCTGCTCTCTCTTTCTCTCACATACACCAAAGTTCGATTCCCGACAACCCACCCAAAACAACGCCGTAGTCAAAGCAGGGGCTTCGAAGGCTTCACACTCATTCCCTTTTTTTTCCTTCTCGAGAGGGGGCTTATTAGGCTTATCCTACTGTACCACACAACATCACTCAAAATCATCCTGACTGTTTTCTTCTCTCAGAGCGTTCTGCTGTGCTTCTTCGTGCGATGCTTCGCTCAGGCAGGCATACGTTTGGATCTAGCGAATCAAGGTCAATCAATCGAGGAACTCGCACGAGTATGTAGGTATGCTGCCTCTATGAGAGAGCCATCGAAGTGGTATGGAAGGAAGCGACCATGTACTCGTATGCATCCACAACCTCCTGTCCTGCTGCCGAAAATAATGAGCCCGACCAGCGAACTGACCTCCATCCCTCATACAGCTCGGTCAGCGCTGCTCATCAGTCGCAACAAGCAACGCTCACCGTCGCCTGGCGAGTAGTGGTGACGATCCCGCAAAGCGCTGGTATCTCGCTACATCGCTTCTACGGACTCGGACATGGGGTCCTCGGATCCAAAAACTAAGGTTGGCCCCATCGCCAAATTCAATAGCTCCTAGGGCGCCCCACGTCGCAATTCCGCGCTATGGACTTCGCAGCTGCAGGCGGCCGGGTTCTCGGGGCCCGCGCGCTCTGCTCAAGCCACTGTGGTAATCAATGCTGGGTACAAGAAGAAGTGTTACTAGTTACTAATATGGATAGCTCCGCGCTCGAGAGATATTTCATCTGGTGGTACACATGCTTATTGATTGTTCCTTCTGATCCATAAAGGCAGCTTGCTCTTCAAGGGTACCATCGCTTTTTACCCCCCTCTGACTGTGTTGAGCGCTTACCCTCCTTCCTTCTCTGGCTCGTGATAGACCCTCATTTTCCCTCCCGGCTCTCAAAAAGACTCTCAACCAGAATTACCCTCAGGAGTTCGCAAATCGATGAAGTCCTTCCTCCTCGCCCTTCCGGCATTGCTGGTCGCCCTCGTTCCTTCGACAGCAGAGGCCGCCTTACAAGCGCCAAACATCAAGCTTCCTGCCAATGCACCCGCTCGTCTTCAGGCCATCAGGCAATTCTACAACACCAGTTTCACGCAGTACCTCAAGTATGCGAAGGGCGCGGACGAGCTCTTCCCCTTGAGCAAGAAGCCGCAGAACAACTTCTTGGGAGGATGGGGCGCTACGATGGTCGATTCAATTTCGTGAGTTTCGGGCTGAAGTAGATGGGCAAGCTCTGGCCGGTCATGTTTCTCACGATTAAATCCTTTCTTTTAGGACTTCGTACTTGCTCGATTTTCCTGACTTCGTCAAGATTGCGGAAGACTGGATGATCAACAACGTCGATTACTCCAAGACGTCGAGTAACGAGATCTGTGGGTATTCCCTCCCTTTCTTTCCATATGATGTCTCTGTGCTGACCGCTTGCTATTTGGACTTCGCTAGCCATTTTCGAGACGACCATTCGACACGTCGCCGGTCTCATCAGCGCGTACGAGCTGGGAGGAAAGAAGAACCAAGCTCTCATCAAACAGGCCGACATCTTGGCGCTCAAGCTTCTCAACGGCTGGGACAACACGGACGCTCCGTACAACATCCTCGTCGGTTGGAATGGAACCTCAAGACCGGAAGACCGGACTAACGACGCAACTGCCAACCTTGCTGAGGCTGGCACCCTTTTCATGGAGTTTTCGCGTCTGTCGCAGTATACCAACAACACGGTTTATGTCCAGCTCGCGACGAGGGCGATGAATACTCTGGTCGGATTGAAGAAAACGTTCCCGGGACTCACTGGGCAGGATTTCTTCCTCCATAATAACGTGAGTTTCTGAAAGTTGTGAGGCGGCAGAGCCTCCTTCGCTTACTCGCATTTCTTCGGCGCCGAATTCAGACTCCGAGTTCGGATTACACGTATTTTGGCGGAGGATCTGACAGCTACTACGAGTACCTGGCGAAAGTTCCTCTCCTGATCGGTTCGCAGAGCGGCAACAATGCAACCAAGTACCTCCAGACCTGGGTCGACGGGGTCAAGTCCGGCATCAAGTATCTCATACAGAGTCCGCAGGGCCACGACGATCTGTACTTCGTTGCGGATTACACGAAGGGGAAGATCATCCCTGAGTCAGGACATTTGCAGGCGTACATTGCTGGTACGTGGCTGGCGAAACGAGCTTCAAACCCCTGATCAAATTTGCTCACCTTCTCTTCGCTGTGGACTGTGCAGGAAACTGGATGTTGGGTGCTAAGATGATTGGCAATGACAAGATCTTCCAATGGGGCCTCAAGCTCGCTAAATCGTACTACCGCACCTACAACTCCACCGCCTCTGGCATTGGTCCCGAGGGCTGGACCTTTAAACTCAAGGACGGCTCACTGAATGGACGGCCCTACAAGAACACCACCTTCTCCCAAAAGAGTGGCTTCTACATCACTAGTCCCTCGTACAACATGCGTCCGGAGATGGTCGAGTCGTTGTTCTACGCTTGGCGCCTTACAGGCGACCCTCAGTGGTTGGATTACATCTGGAACACGTTCTTGGCTATCAAGGCACATTGCACGAGTCCGAGTGGAGCGGCAGCTGCTATCAGTGATGTCAGACAGGCGAACCCACCTTTGGTGAGTATAGCATGTAGTGCTCAATTCTTTCGCGCTCTCCTGCTCTGTAGTTTACTGACGACGTCTGTATCCTGTGACTCGCGCAGGTGGATAATCTTCAAAGCTTCTGCTTCGCAGAGTTGATGAAGTACTTTGCCATGGCCTTCTCTGACCCCTCCGTTGGCTCTCTGGACAAGTACGTCTTCAATACAGAGGCTCATCCGTTCGAATACACGTTCAAGAACTTGTCTTCGACCATCAACGTCGGCACTATCCCCACACCGCTCTTTAAGAGCTCGGTCACTCCTCCCTAAGGAACGGATCACTTCCACGATCATATCAATGGGCACAGGCTCTGGATCTCAATACTGTACTGTCGCAAAGGATTCCTGTTCTTTTCTTCGGACCAAAGAAAACACATGTTGCGCATTTGCCCGTGCGCGCTCGGCTGGCAAAGAGGTTGATGGCGGTGGGGGAGAGAAGAGGAGGTTTTGGCCAGTACTGCTTATGTAAGCAATATGGGTCGGTTGAATATATTTTTCCCACGCATGTTTCACGCTGCGCTGCATTGTAAGCAATATGAGACCGGATGGATATGTTTTTCCCACGCAGGCTACATGCTGCGCCGCAGCAAATTACATAACAATAACACTCAAAGTGCAAAATTCCCACGCCGACGCCCACGCATTACCCATACTAACCAAAGTTAACACCGAGTTCTGTGGGAAACAAGGCGTCTCTGCCAAGAAATTCAAATCATCCACGAACAAAGGACGACGCGCTACAAAACATCGAACAAGCTGATGCTGAGCGACGCGCGACGATCGATGATCCTTTCTAGGCTCGAAGAGTTCGTGGGATGGAAGACGGGAGTCCAAATGTGGGTCAATGTGGGAGCTGGCTCAAAGACTATTATAGGCGCTTTCTCAGCGCAGAAGCTGATGTACATGTAAAAGCCATGTATCGATGGGTACGTTGGTACTGCCCATCGACACTAATACACACACTCTACAAGTGGGCGGTGGGCACTGACGACTGACTACCGACCTTGGCGCCGTCACGTACTGGTGGTAGTGTTCAGCGTTCAGACCTCAGCGCCTCAGCCTTTCAGCGATGTGTTCAACATGCCGTCAAAACCTATATAGGTGCCCATATGCGATGCAGCGGAGATGGACTAGGAGGGACTTCTCCCTTCTCCCCGTCCAGGCGCATCTCTCTTCCAACTGGTCAGTGCTGTTCATCGCTTTGAATCACTTTCCCTATTCACTGATTGATGACTCACCGAGAATCCTGTCATTACAGTCGAACATCCTCCGTCCTGAACGCCTGAACACTGAACAATGAGCGCCATCGACAACTTCTGTCTACTCCCAACAGACGTTCCCAGTCTGCCCGGACCAGAATGCTCGGTATACGCCCCGAATCCGAACGCATCCTTCGCGCAGCAAATTAGCAACTGCTGCAACGGAGCTCAGGTCCACTACATCGGAAATGGCACGGCCGAGGTTCCCATCGAGAGGAACTGCATCTCATAGTGCTCCTATCCGACTCTTGCTGGTAACGACTCCGTCGTCAGTGCAGTTACACGGAAATGGCGAGAGTGCGTCGGTGTCTCTCCCGGAGCGAAGTGTCAAGTCGGTCAGAACGGCTCTGATAGCGGTGCAGCGCCTGGCGGTCCTGTCGCCTTGCTCGGTAGCGGTGGAGGCCTCAAAGGCGCGGTCCTCTTGGCCACTGTGCTCGTCCTGCCTTGGGTTGCGTCTGCGGTAGTTGCTGTTTAAAACGACAAGGTCCATCAATACACGACACGAGACCAAGACCCAATTCAACCGCCGACTTGTCTTCCTGCCTGGCCGCTCCCGACATGCTCGGCGCGTAGGGTAGGAGCTACGATCGATTCGACATTGGCTTGACAAGGGCATGTTGATCTTTTATTATACATCGACCGGAGGGGGCGGTATCAATTACAAAGAAGGTCGTCGCCCGGCTCAAGACACGGTGCGTTCGACGAAAGAACAGAAAGCGACAAGTCTATAATGGATGCGGATAGCGTGGGTTGCTGCGGGCAGGAGAAGGATCACTGGCGGCCCAGGGGGGGTTAGGGAAAACCCTCGGGTCGGCGTAGTGCTCCCAAAGCCAAAGGAAGGTGGGGTGGTGGTCCGGAAGCTCGCTGAAAACGACATCGGGGAGTGCTGAAGATAGGGAAAGAACCAACATCGCAAGATTGCAGGAAGAGGGGAATCAACAAAAATCCTCAATAATCCGCACCGTCTCCGTGTTCCGCCCAGTCCTGGCGTTTCAACTCTTTGCCAACCGAACGAGATGGCTCAGCCTTCTCCTGTGGTGCCTCCTTCTTCTCACTGTCTCCCTTCTCATTGTCATCATCATCACCGTTATCCTTGAGCCCAAGCTTTCGCTTCACCTTCTCAGCAGCGGCCGTAAGGATCCCTCCACCTCCTTCGCTGGAACCTCCTGCTCGACTCATACGAGGCGTGGCAGTACTAGCTCCACTATCCGCCCGACTCCTCATAGCACTCTCCATCGAAGACCTTCCTCCCTTTGCCTCCTTCTCCCTCATTTTGGCCGCATCCTTCTTCGCTTTCGCCCGAGCATCCTGCAGGAGCGACGGGATGTGATGCCGAATCAGGTTCCGGGCCGAGTTGGTATAATCCCACTCGATGTGGCGCTTGTCAGGAAGAAGCATGTTCAACTCCTTCTCATGCTCCAATTTCCACAGATGACTCGGATTCTCCGCTCTCGAGATCCGGTCCCGCTCGTCATCCAGCAAATCGATGACTTCCACCTGGGCGTCCGAACTCCGACTGAGCTCGTATTCGAGCACGAGTTTGTCGCCTTCGACCCATTGCCGAACACGAGGGAACGCCGAGTCGTCATCCTGCGTATCTTCACACGCCGCGTCCAGCTCGGCCTGCTTTTGCTTCCATCTCCGGTATTCCGCATCCGCACTTCTTTCTCGTCTTTGAGATGATGGAGGTTCATCGAGGTGCGCATGTCCCTCTTTATCCTTCCTGACGTCCGGATCCTCCTCGGATTCGTCCACTGCGCCGGAAATCATCTCCCGATCCATGGGTGCCTCACCCAGATCGGCATCCTGCTCGTGCTGAGCCTGGTCCGCCCGCTTCCCCTGCGCCCTAGATGATAGTTGAGAAGCCGACCCTTGACGAGAATGCGAGGGAATATCCTTTTTGAGTAGCCGATCTTGGTGCGCATCGCGCGCTTCAGCAAGGGCTCGTTTGTAGAGTCGCATCTCTTTGGTATTATCTCCGCACCAGTCGCATGTGGGATCATCATGCTCCGGCGCCTCCCAATCATCCGCATCGTCGACTGCATCCTTGTTCAACGCGGCCCGGTCTTGTTCTTCTTTGGACACGAACATGACATGTGCTCGTGGGGTGGCGGGTCGGGAAGGGCGGGCTGATCGGGACATAAACTCGCTTGTAGGACCCTTTTCGAGATCGGTTTCCTTTCGAGTATCAGCGATGTCACCGCTTTTGCTCGACGAGCTACCGGTCCCACTGACGGCGGACGGGCTGCCAGCTTCCTCCTCCGTTCCATCCACAGCTTTCTCCGTCATCTCGTTGTCGTCGGTTTTGCCGATCATGGCTCGCGTGCTGGCGAGAATGCGCTGAATCTCCGCCATACCACCTCCACCGGTATCCGCGTCTCGGACAGTCATGCTGTCCTTGGTTCCAAATCGCTTGACGCGGGTCATCCAGCTCGGCTCGCCTCCAGGCGCCATGGAAGGATGTCTGGACCAGGTGCGAGTGATCTTGTGCGCTCCTTTGCTGAACGCGAAGAAAGGAATGGTGAGACCGTGCACTGCGATAGAGCACAGTACGAAGAAGAATACGATCGGTTGGATCGTCAAAGCCAGAATGTCGTTGCTGTTCTGCGGTGGATCATTGACCTCCTCCGGGAGTTCGGTCCGACCAAGGGTGGCAATGAAGATGGCGCCTACACCGATGGGACCGAAATGACCTGCGAATATCGCCTCGCGGAACGTTTTGATGTCTGGGATGAACTTCCAGAGGGCCAAAATGATAGGAATCCGCTTCAAGAGGAGGACAGCGATGGCTAGGACGAAGAGACGCCAGAGGTTGAGGGTGTTGGCGGTGTCGACCCAGGCGCCGAAGGGCATGAGGGCGCCGATGTAGATGAAGGCAGCGGAGTTGAAGAGCAAGTCGACAATGTTGGAGAAGTTGGAGTCTTCCGTTTGTCGAGTGAACCAACCGCTGCAAGGAAGAGTAAGTTAGGGACAAACGGGGTCAGCGGTAGGGGATGTGTAGGGACAGAGAAGCCCTAGAGTTGATCAATGAGCTCGTATAACTCACTCCCAAGCAAAGGCGGTACCACATGCAAAGGCGGCAAGAAGGTCGTCACTACCCAAGAGAACGTTGACTCCCATACTAGCTATGGCGAGGGAGACGTACTGAGCGACGAAGGATTCTCGATCGATGAGACGATGGCGCTCTGAGAAGCGGAGGGCTTTGCGGGCGAGGTAGCCGATCAGGGCACCTAGGAGGGTTCCAAAGATGATTTCGTACAGCCACGATTCGTAGAACTGTAAGTGGGTGTGTGCATATCAAATAAATGCGTCAGTTTTGAGTGTGATTAGCGCATGTAACGGAGGCAAGGGAATGTCACGCACCCATCTGCCGATAGCGTAGCGGGTGTTGTCCCGGTTCAGAGTGAGATAAAGGGCGAGGTAGAGGAAAGGAAAGGCTGCGCCGTCGTTACATCCTGATTCGCAGGCGAGCATGTGTCGTAAATGCGCGGGCACGTGTTTCTCTGCCCATGGACCACCGATGACGGCTTGGGCTAGAATAGGATCTGTTGGTGTTACGCATGCTGCCACAACGAGACTGGCGATGGCGAGAAAAATTAGACAAGAAGGTCGTTAGTCAAGGCGCATACTGTCACAGGGGGTGGAGGCAGAGGAAAATTAGATGACTTACGAATTGAGGAAGTCAAGACCTGGGATGAGGAGGTAGATGAATCCGGCAGTAACAAGCCATCCCCATACCATGACTGGGCCGAGTAGGAAGACAATGGATTTCCAATGTCGTAGGAGATACTTGCGAGGCAATTCGACACCGACCGCGAAGACACTGAGTGCGATGGTGACGCGCATGACCTCGAGAGTGATCTCGTTGGTGATCATGCCACCAGGCGCGCGGGACTCATTGGAAGCCCAGCTGGAAGGGTCGAAGAGTCCGATGGCTGCTGGACCGACGATGATGCCGAAGATGGCTGCGAGGGGTGCTTCTCCCAGATAAAGTCTCTCTTTGATGAAGAGAGAGAGCGATGCGTAGATGACGATGAAAAACCCAAGGCCGACGTAGGCGATGTGCGTGGGGCTGACCTCGAACGGGTGGAAGCCATGCTCTTCACCTCCCGCCATGATGTTCTTCTATTCGAACGCGTTGCTGGTGTTGATGTTGTGGTCGTGCAGAGGAAATTCTTGAGAAGGTGTTGGCTGCAGCATAATGAATGTGAGTTCGATGCATGCAACCACTCACGAAACTTATGGAATGAAATGCTGGGATTTCCTCCGGTTGTTACGCCGATGTCAGGGCAGGCATCAGCGGAGAGGGAGAGATGCCAAGAAGGACGTTCCTGGTGGACCCTATCTTTCTCTCATCCTTGTTGCTCGGCCTGTCTTCTGCTTGTCCGGTTCACACTTTCACAGTCGTGCTCTTTCTGATAATGCTGCTGCTTGACGACAAGCGCGATGACGCAAGAGTGGATGACAAAAAAAAGCCCAAAGCGCTCCAGCATGACTGAAGCTGTGAATGCTTCCAAGTACATATGTAGTTCTAACCTTTCTTCCATGACTGGAGCGTCGACAGCGCGAGCTCAACCTCGAGGTCAAAGCCTTCGCCGACACGATAGCCACAAGGATCACTACTGATGCCTAATGCTTGGTGAGATGGGAAAAAAGAGAGAAATTCATTCGCGTCGGAGACTTGGAGGACGGAGCAGCGCTGGCGTTCGGCCTTATCGTTATCCGGGGAGGAGGGTATGGGGATCCTGTTGGTACATGAGGAGAGGGTAGAAAGTACATATTCGGGCCGTAGAAGGTGTTGTGTAGCTGAAGAAAGCGTGAGCCGGGATCAGAAGACGGAGCAGGACCGTAACTTTTGGAGAGAGCCGAGACGATTTTTTTATGTGCCGCAGTAGTCGCTCTGGTCGGCGGGCGGGCTGTCGGTGAGGTATATGACTTGAAGGGAAACAAGAGCTTTTTGGAGGATCGGCGCAGGACATTCTGCACTGCTGGCGGCTGCGATCCTTCGAATCTTGCAGCACAGAGGCCTCAGGAGTTTGCGGAAAGGACGAGCGCATAGTTAAGCCTCCTGCTTGACCTGGAAGGACTGGCCGTCCGATGCCGACAGGCCTGCGTTCGGAGGGAGCATGGGGATCTCCAAGCCAGGCTCGGGCTTGACCCGGTAGCCTTGAGAATTGGACAGGGGTGCGGCGGCAGGGATGTCCGGAGATGGAACTTGAGGCGCCACGGCTTCGTCCTCGTCATCGCCAGAGACGTCAATGACGAAGGTCGAGGTCACCGTAACCGAAGAGCTCGGACCTGCTTCAGCCGAATTTCCAGCCTGAGCCGACTTTCTCTGGCGCGCCAGGGCAGCCGCGGCCTGCTTCTCAGCCTTCTTCGCCGCTTTGTCCTCGTCTTGCCGAGCCTTCTTCGCTGCTCTGACCCTGTCTGCTTCAGCTTTGCGTTCGCGTTGCTGAACGAGCTTGATCCGGGCCTTTTCCTCCTTCTCCGCCTGCTTGGCCAGAGCTTCCTCCCTCTTCTGCACCACCTTGGCACGTGAGAGTGCGTAAAGCTGCTTGATCCAGTAGATTCGCATCTCGGGCACTCCAGTGGGGGTGTTGGGGTTCCTCTCGTATCGGACTCGGACCGTGCCTTCGATCTCAGCTTCGAGAAGGTCGATGTTGTTCAGGTTGCCGCCTACGTTCTTGTACTGTGCGAAATGCTTGATGGCCGCTGACTTGCATATCGTCTGTTTCGGCTTGTGGACCTTGCAAAACAGTCGGGCAATACCTATAGGATCGTTTGGATACGAGGCATACTGCACGTCGTTGTCGGAACCGCAGATCGAGCACGCATCCAAGTTCTGCGCAAGCGCGCCGTAGAACAATGGGAAGCCGCCAACCAGGACGTCGATTTCGTTTTCGGGCTCCTCGTCGTCATCATCGTACTGGTCGTCTTCGAGGTCTTCATCTTCGGAACCATCGTCTTCGGACTGAGCTTCATCACCGTACTCGCTGGATGCCGAGCCGGGAGTGAGGAGTGGGGCAACCCTATATGGATTGGCGGGGGTACAGGGTTCGTCGTCGCCTTCATCCATCGACGAGCCATCCGAATCCTCATCCGGATCCTTCTTGACGATGCGAGATGCAGATTTCTTCTCGACTTTCACCTTGGCATTGCTTGAAGAGGCGAAGGATGAAGAGGGAGTGGATGGTCCGGCAACGGCAGCGGCAGTTTGGATGGGCTTGACATCCACCAGCTCCTTCTTGACCGCAGCCTTCTTCTGGGCTGCCGTGGTTCGCTTGCGGGCCATGTTGGATTGACGGGAGTGAGGAGAAGGGTGCGCGGAGATATGTACTACTCGCAGGTGAAAGAGTAGAGCAGCATGCGAGAGTTCACCAGCATGATGGACGTCTTGTCCCTCCTTTCGAACTTTCGACGTTCTCGATGCCCGATGTGAGGCAAAGATAATGCACGGTTCTTATCAGAATCTTGTCGCTTCGACAACCGAGGCCAGTCTTCCGCTTCCTCCCCAGCGCCTAGCGTGCGTTATGTATGTATTTGCGTTGCCTGATGCCACCTGCTTCAGCCGTCCAGAACGTTCCAAGGTCATTAACGAGTTGAGCAATGTCTGAGGCTGCGTCCAGAGTTGAATGTACAAATGCGTGAGCGACGTCTGTAAGATGGACGACGATGAAAAATGATCGCAGGCAGATCCCAAATGGCGACACCCAGCGTCCCGAAAGTAGTAACACCCTCCTCCCCCCCCCCCCCCTCCTCTTTCCCTTCTTTTGGCAGGTGTCCCATTTCCCTGCGCTCCGACGCATGCTGTGTTCGTAGGTCATCTTGCATGGACCAATCGATACATCGCTGCGCTGTGGGTATCTGCAACGACTTCGTCCCGTTGCCTTGCCTTTCCGGATTCAGTGGTCGTACTGTGAGATACTGCAAGTCGATGGATAGATCGAGCGTATTCAAAAGAAAGTCAGCCACCATGCGAAACCAGGCAGCAAGAAAGAAAGTCAAACTTACAGAAGCGCGGTAAGGACCAAAGCGATCGTTGTAGGCGCGGCCATGATGGCATAGCTGACGACTGATGTTTCGAAACGCCGATAGGTATAAATCTCAGAGTCCGCACTAGAGAGCGCGGCCTCTTCGAAACTTCACTACTCACAAATCGTCTTGCTGATCAGCCGTTCGAATCCGCTATTGCCTGATGCGTTTTGGCTTGTGATTTGGGCCAGGGTAAGCGCTGGCGGGCTTCCGATCAGGAGACACGCACATGTGATGAACACAGGGTCATCCATTCTGTTTTGTGGAGGAAGAGCACGTTCATGATCAGAATTGAAGCTGATCGTAGATATGTGAAGAGAAGGACAAGCCTCGAATTGTACTCACACATTATCTATCCATGAAGGTAGGCCATGCGTAGGGAGTATTGGTCAGCTCCAGCTCAAGGAATTGAAGATGCGAGACTCTCAATGGACTACTCACAGCGCGTTGCGACGGCGTACCACGCCGCGGTCGGCAACAAGATCATAGGAGTGAGCAACATCCGACTCGCAACAGCAACCACAATCGTCCGTCTTTCCATCGTCTTCATCCGCTTCTGCTTCGCCTCCTCCCTCCAATTTCGTCTCGACAGGCCCTGTTGCCCATTCGAACCTGACACCCCGTGTCCGTTCCTACTGTTGCGGGCTGCATTTCGCTCAGCGAGCTTGGACCATGCCGCCTGGGCATGGGCACCTTCAGGACCTCCATCACTGACAGCAGCGGTCCCGACGGAGGTGGCATCATCCCCACCGACGTCGCTCTGAGTCTCTGACCCCGAGACACCCAGAGTCCCTGATCCGCTGAGGCTACCCCCACGAGAGCCTACCTCGGACGTAGGGGCAGAGTTCCAGGGGTTCTTGATCCAGGGGATAGAGCGACGCTTGTGTGCGTTGCTAGAAGGTTCTACCAGGGTCGAGTTCCCCGTCTGAATTCCGGCAAGAGAGTCGTCAGATCCTCGTGTGGAACCTTGCAATGCGGCAGCCTGCGGAGTGGGAGCCGCGGCTTTCTGCGCACCAAGAGCCTGAAGAGCCGTCTTGTCTTCGTAGAAGTACGAACCCAGAACGACCATGGTGAGAGGGATACTACACGCGCCAGCAGTCTTGAGGGCGCCTACGACAGGTTCGAGACTGTCGATAAACTTTTGGAGCGGGCTGATGAGCGCAACGACGAGGGAGAGGATAGCAGCCCAGAGTGGCATGGTCATGAAACGGTTGACCGCGGCGAGTGGGCGCACGATGTATGCTCGGAAGAACGACTTCTTCGGAGGAGGAGCGGGAACATCCTCAGGCTCGTTGGGAGGGCTTGGCAATGAGTCATTAGGGGAATTGGGGAAAGAGCGGGCCCATGCTTCACTGCGTGGATCAGCTCTCCCGTTCTTATCGCGTCCCAATGCGTCCGAGGGTAGCAGTTGCTCTCCTTCGCCAGTGAACTCAGCCGTAGGCTTGCGAATCGTGATAGGCGGCGGGATGGGATCAGTTGGGCTTTGACTTTCCGAGTTTGTGGTAGCGGAGGTGGAAGACTGCTGGGTCTGACGCTGATCAATGTCGCCTTCCTCGAAATGGATAAGGCGTTCCTGTTCTGGCTCGTCGCGGTAGTTTCCTGAGTTAGTGAAACCGGTATCCTCTTCGACGTCGTCATTGAAGTCGGCTTCTTCGACTGAGCTCAGAAGCTTGGCTCCGACACTCCATCGGACGAGCATTCCGAGCGTGGAGAAGAGGACCAAATAAGTGAGGGCTCGACCGAGCATGCTGTCCTTAGTGTCCTTTGGCTGTCCTTCTTCGTTCCATCGTAGTTGTGGTACGGTGACGACGAGGGACTGCATAAGCGCGACAGGCAAGGAGTTCGAGTTGGGCGACATCGCGCCTGTTCACCGCAGAGTAAGAGCGAGTGTTCAGCTCAAAAGAGAAAGGCTTGTACATTCAGTGCAAATCAGTGTGACTCACATGCGATGGCAAAGTTGCGCTGTGCCTTGCTCAGCCGAGCGATCTTGGAGAGGAGCAGGGCGCCTGTCGCACTGACGACTGTGATAATGACGAAACCGATGGGAACAATGTACAGCTCGGCGAGGCGGGCAGGGTTGAGAGTGAATGCCACTTTGGAGAAGAGCAGGGCTGGCGTAAAGAAGGAGACATTGAGCTGTGAGGAAGAGGAGAGAGAGAAGTCAGTGGGACGACCTGGGCCAATGCGATGTCATAGCTCAGCTCTCACCTTGTTTATTTTGGTCTGAGTTTTCTTGTCGATGACGCCACGGCGGGCAAGAATGTATCCTACGCTGGAGAGCAGGAAGACCTCGATAATCGAAGAGGCAATGACCTGCGGGGATATAAGGAAAGAGGGCAGTGGGGGGTTAAGCCTGAGTCTGCAGACCTTCACACTCCTCTGAATATGGCTCCACTCACCTTGACGAGCGCCCAGACAGGTGTGCCTGTCGCTGAGATGGCGACATGGTTGCTATGCGCTGCAGCGACCTGCGATGCCCACGCCTCGAGTGTAGGGGAGTAGCTCCGTTGATGGGCCATGTAATGTTGACGAGGAGGAGGAGGATGATGTGTGTGGTATGTACGAGGATGGAGGCAGCAGCTGGCGAGATCGATGTACTACTAGTAAGGAATAACGTCCAAGATGGTGGACGTGCTCCAGGTGGGAG
Source organism: Tilletia indica (assembly GCA_001689995.1). NCBI lineage: Eukaryota > Fungi > Basidiomycota > Exobasidiomycetes > Tilletiales > Tilletiaceae > Tilletia > Tilletia indica. The sequence continues at coordinate 53,871 of MAPW01000038.1, read as the reverse complement.
TCCATGCATTGCGAGAGGTGGACGATGCGGTCCTTGCGATAAGGCGCGGTACGATTGCATCACTCTGCCCTGCCTCAACGAGAAAAAGCAGACAGGACAAGGAGCGCCAAGAAGAGCTAGATTAAAAAAGCGCAACGTACATAGCTGAGAACGTTCGCACGGCGCACACGACACGACACCGACCACGCGAGGCGGGGCTTGTGGGACTTTGGCAGAGAGACCACAGACGATAGATACTTGGTTGGATTCAGTTCAGAAGGGTGGGGAGCGAAGAAAAGAGCGAGATAGAAGAACGGAATGTGATACCGAGACCAAAAAAACCAGAGACGGGAAGGATTTGAAAGGAAAGGAAAGGTAGTGGCCGACGAGCTGTCTCGCCGGACCCCTCTCTTGAGCGTAAGCCAGAGGCACGAAGAAAGACGAAAAGGAAGGTCGGGAGCGAAGAAGAAGAAGTTCTGCATAGGCGAGGGCGGAGCGGTATCGTTTGGGTGTGTGTGCGTGTGTGTGTGCGTGTGTGTGTGCGTGTGTGTTCCAGGTGAAGCGCCTATACTTCGAAGATCTTGGGTGCGTTCCATGCGTCCTTATTGTCCTTAGCCTCAGGTCGAACCTTGAAGTACTGGTCGCCCTTGGGCCCACCATACTTCCACTCCACCCCTTCATCACTCTTGTGGAACCATCGCGGTTGAATCGGACCCGTCTTGCCTTCACTCGCAGCTTTTCTCCGCACCCGCTGTGCCTGTTCCAGAGTCTGCTTCAGCTCCTCCGCCGTGTCGATGTCGCCATCTTCCATCGCGCGCTGGTCTGGCCGGAGTCGAGAGTCCGTTGGGGGCAGGAAGGGCTGGATGTCCGGAGTGATCTCATTCAATGTGACGGCGAAGTATGTGAAACCGTAGTAGTCCTCGGCGCAAGGGGGCATGTCAGAGGCTTCCCACAGAACCTGGTAGTTGTCTGAGGTCAACTGACGGGCCAGACTCTCGGACCAGCGCCCGCGGAAGCCGGTCACCTGCGATCCGTGCTCGTCGTAGACGGTGCCCGCGATAAGGTTGCGCGAAGCTGCGCCTCCCCACATGTTCCCCTCCTTGAAGTCCACAGTGGCTCGTTGTCCAGTATTCTCGTTGATGATCTCAAGCTCGCCGACGTGCTCAAGGTATTTGTTGCCGGCAAGCAAGTTCCGCATGAACGAGCTCGGCTTGCGAACAGTGAACGCGTCGTCACCGATCTCGATCCGAGTACTGCCTTCGGGGATGAGCTCGAGCGACTTGCCCCAGAACTTGTTTTTGACAGAGCTCCATCCTTGTGCTTTCCATCCTTTCCCCTCGGCGTAGAAGGCGACGACAGGAGGCTGATGCACAACCTTTTCAGCCAAGAATCGCATGTGCTTTTGCTCACGCACACATTCGTATGTTTCGCCAAGCAGCGGGTTGAAAGGTTTCCGGCTGGCGCGAAGCTTTGTAGACGCGTATCCACTGACGGCGAAGGCAGTGACGAGACAGATCCGTTCTACCCAGTCCTCTGTCTTAGCGGCGCGCTCCAACAGGTCCGGCGCGTATTCGTACTCTGCAAGTTACAAAAGGCCAAAAAATGGTGAGCAAAGTAATCAAGCGTAGCGCGTGTCTCTTTCAGTCTCTCACCTTCTGCGGTCGCTTGCAGAAGCGACAGGGGACAGTTGAAAGAGACGGGGAAAGAGACAGTCGAAAGGTCCTTGCCCACGTTTTTCTTGAGCATAGAGAAGAGAGAAACGTCGTCTCCGCAGACCTTAGAGGGCAGTTGTGTCCTGTGTTCAACAACCTGGCCGGCTGCGCTGCTCGATTCAGGACCTGACGCGATTGTTGACGACCCGTCAGATTTTTGTTCCTCTGTGGAGCTCTCCTCGTCCGTGTCCTCGGTGTAACCGCTCTGACTGCCATCGGCAGAGGCCAACGGAGGTGTTTCTGCATCATCGAGCAAGAACTCCTCGCCCTGAGCATCAGCGTCGTAGAAGACGGCATCGTCAGTCCCCTTGGTCTGGAAGGAGCTGATGCTAATTCTGGACCGGGGGCGGGGTGCAATCGAAGCGTTCGTACCGAAGCGAGAGTTGATGGACTCCATTGTGCCCTCGGCTCCTCCGCGCCCCTTGGGAATCTGAGCATCGATGAATGCACGCGCATTTGCATGCTCTCCGATGGCGTTGTCTACCAGCAATGCCAGTTCCTCCAAAGTTTTGTCTGTGATCAGAAAGAGAAGAGTCAGCACTGGTGTTAGAAGATCAGTGCGCAGAAGCACGACGCGTTCGCTCATTCTCTCACCTTTTGATGAGGAATTTTGCAGTAAGCCAGAAAGAGATTCGGCCATACCTGGTTTCCGCTCAGCAATTTGTGTCACCTTCGACTTGATGCTCTTGAGGAGGGCATCCAAGTTGCCGGCAGACTCGAAGAGAGGATCGAGGTTGACAGAGACCAGATCCCGGCCACCGTTCGCGGTGACATAGATGCGCTGTTGCGCGCCTTCACCCGGCTGATCGGGGATGAAGGAACGAAGGTGGTTGCGCCAAGTCTCGAAGTCGGCAGGGTCGAGCATTTTCAGGTCTGAGACAAGAAAGACATGGAGGGGAAGAGGGTGAGCGATGCCTTCAGCGAAGGAAACCACGTCAGAGCAGACACTCACGAAAGACGGAGGCGCCGCTGTCCACATGAATAGAGCCTACGAGGATTTGTAGGCATGATCAGCATACATGCACACATCGACCCCACACACAGCTACGAAAAAGACCAGGACACTCACCATGCCGCTTACTCGAGGTGACACTTGCGTGCGGAATCTCGATGTAGTCGCGCATTGGCTTGTCCGGACCGAGCGCATAGGTGAGCATACCTTCCCTGGTCAGGACGAGGTAGCGCTTGGCGTAACCTTGCATCTTCTTGCGCTTCTTCTTGAGCACCCATCCCTCGTGGACGACATCAAGGTCCTGGATCCGGCGTTCTCGTTCTCTGCGCTGGCGATCTTTGGGCGCTGCCTTCTCTTTGGACGACGTCTTCTCTTTCATGATTGTCACCACTTGCAAGGGAGAATGTGGTGGGAGTAAGGAGGGCGGAGCTGCGCTGATGATGGTCTCTTGTATGTATGCTCGCCTGCTCCCCGGCCTTGTGTTTCCGCCCTTGCGCCGCGCTCATCGTACAGCACAGAGATCGAGAAACAAGAGACCGCAAACCCCAGCCTCAAAGCACAATGACCCCGCTTCAGAGATCCAATCTGACAGGGTTCAGACCACAAAAGCACATTTAATGAGGTCTCTGTGACCCAGGACCTCGCACATGACAAAAGTAGAACGGCCCAAAGTGTCCGTAGGCCGTGGGCGTGGACAAGTGAGTGAGCGCGGACATCAGCATCGTTTCAGTTGGCCGAGCTGAGGCCCGTACGGTGTATTGTCTGCTTCGGTGCCGCCAGATCCTCCATGTGCTGGCGAATCATACTCTCCACCAAGTCCGGTTTGTGCTTCAGGGCCTGGTACCGAGCGTCGGGCTGGAGCACCGCATCAATCTCGGTGAGATCGATCTTCTTGGCCATCTCCAGCATCCCGACCGCGTCCTCGTCTTCGGAGTCGAGATCCTCGGCCGCAGGAGCTTGGGGATCGTTTGTCTGGTGGTGATGCTTCAGTCGGCCCCAGAACTCGACGAAGCCATTCTCTGCGTTGGGTAGCAGGGAAGAGATTGTCAGCGAGGACTACCAGATGAGCTCTTGGAGTCTGCAGACGCTGAACTCACCGCTCAACATTTCCTTGAACTCTTTCTCAGCCTTCTGCGATCGCTCCACATGCCAGTCGTCCCATTCTCTGTCTAGGCTCTTCAGCCCAGCCCATTCTGCTTCCCTCCGTCCATTTCGACCAGAATTCGATTCTGCTTGTTCCTTCTCTCCCCAAAGTAGACGACCCAACTCAGCCCGCTCCCATTCGTCATCCTCTCGAACCAGTGGAAGAGCAACATCGCTACCAGTGGCGAGACTAGGCGCTACCTTGCCAAAGATCGATCGAAGCGCATTACGACGTCGTCCAAGTAAGGACCGCAAATGCTCCCAGAGCAAGTCCTCCTTCTCCCGCGTGCGCAAGGTGGGTGCCGAAAACCGTTTGTCAGACCGGCTGAAGGTGTCGGAGAGCTGGGAAAAGGTCGTGAGAGGATCTCGGACGTGGTCGATGAGCATCTGCTTGAATCCAATCACACTGTAAAGACACGGTCAGAGCCATCACCTCACATTGACTTAACATATGTACCATACTCACTCTTCTGAATGTGTGGCCTGGGTTAATACCCTCCTTTGCCTCGACTCAGCCTGTTCCCTTTCCCGCTTGACCTGCTCCTCCCGCGCCTTCAGCGCTCGCTCCGCATTCAGCGCTTTCTCTCGCTTTTTCTGATCCCGCGCCTCCTGCTCCTTATCCACCGCAGAAATTGGCTTGTCCTTAGACGCATCGGCAGAGTTCGGCTTCGACGAAAGATCCTGTTTCCGCGCACGCTTTCCGTCCAGCCACTCCGCGAATAGCTCAGCACGGCGGGTCGAGCTGCCGACAGCTTCGTACCTTGGGTCGCTGTCTAGGCCTGGCGTGAGCTTGGCTTCCGTCCAGACATTCCGTTGGCCTGCTTTCCGCTCTTCTCCCGCGAGGCCCACCTGATCCACATCCTTGCGGTAGCCTGCGCGCGCCTCACTGTCCAGCTTTGAGTCTAGCAGGCTCAGAAAATCGTCCTCCGCTCGAATCTGAGCTTCCCGTTTCTCTGTATCATTAAAATACTTTGTCAGTCGCACATTTCCACAGCACGGTGGATTTGGGGGAAACTTACTGTCGCCGAGCTCAACGAGCCAGTCCTTGAAGGCACGTTCGCGATCACGGTCGCTGCGTCCATATCCAAGGAAGCGCCGATCCCTCTTGTGCGCCTTGACGAAGTCTGTCCATTTGGTTCGGGTAGACTTGACCTCGGCCTCAAGGAGAGCGCGGTACGCCTGGAGGGGCGAGTCTGCGGACTCCAGTCTTCTGCGCTTGGCCTCAGGCTGGGCTTCTGTCGAGTCCATCATTGCGTTGTTGAAGTTGTTGTGGTGGTAGTGTGAAGCTCAACCTCATCCCAGATCTTTGCTCTTCCTTCTTCTTGCGGACCTCCATCATCTCCAGCGCAAGCTGAGCAAGACGAACAACGCACTTCAAAAGATGGGACGCAGACGCTCACGTTCACGCTCAGCCTCCTTCTCTTCCTCTGGCACGTCTTCCTCCTTCGCTTCAGACGATGCCGGTCCCTCAAGCAAGGCTACCACGTCCAAGGTAACGCTCGGGCCAGCTCTACCCCCAGGTTTCTCAGGAGCATCAAAGGCGGCCGACAATGAGGGCGACAGCGACGAAGACGACTACTTGATTGGGCCTGCGCCTCCTCCAGGCGGAACGCAGGCTGAACAAGCATCAGAGCCGCTCGGCAATGGAGCGCGTGCCTTCCTCGAAAGGGAAGAACGTCGAAGGAAAGCCGAAGAGGTGAGTCACAGCTTAGCATTGCCCTTCCTCCTCTAAAACCGCTGCGCTGACCTTCATGGTCGCTTCTTACTAGGACGCTGAGGCTGCTAAGACAGCGGCCGCATCAAGCCGTCCCGACTGGATGCTCGTCCCACCAACAGCCTCCTCCCTAACAACAATCCTAGCCGACCCCAAACGCGCTCTCAAATCCCGCGGCTTCCAACAAAATTCTCGTGTGCAAGCTCGGGGCTCGGCGCCTACCGGGCCCTCGGATCCAGAGAGCATGGCGGTGTGGACGGAGACGCCTGAGCAACGTGTACAGCGGTTGAAGGATGAGGTTGAGGGGCGACGGCCGAAGTTGCATGAGCAGGGGTTGAGTCAGGATGAGATTTTGAGGTTGGATGCGCAGAGGAGGAAGGACGAGGAGACTGCGAGAAGAATCAAGGAGACTGTGAGTCGCATCTGAAAGACTCGCTCTTGAGTCTGTGCTTATGCATTGACCTATACCGAAACTTCAACCCTTCCAGGACCCTTCACGCTCTTCATCCCTCCTTGACTTGCATCGCCAAAAACGGGCTCAAGAACATGCGGGATCATCCACGGACAAGCGATCAGATCGCGATCGAGATAGGCATAAGTCCAAGTCAAGTGATCGTCATCGCGACAAGGAAAGCAGTCGCAGTCACAGACATTCATCTGACGACAAAGAACATAGCTCGAGTCGACATCGTTCATCGCGTCACCGTCGAGACCGAGACCGGGACCGCTCGGACGATGAGGACGAGGATCGCAGGGAGAGAAGGAGGAAGGAGCGCCATAGAGATCGCGACCGTGACCGACATCGTGATGGTGACAAGGAGAAACATCGCGATCGCGATCGCGACCGACCTTCCTCCTCCTCTAAACGAAGAGATCGTCGCTCTCGTTCCCCTCAGGGTCCGCATCCGAGACGGACTCCGAGTACGAACGCGAGCGACGTGAGCGCAAACGTCGTCGGTCCGAGAAAAAGAAACGTCTAGTTGAAGAGGAAGAGGCGAAGAAGGAAGCTGGTTCGACGGGGATGAGCAAGACTATGCTCTGGGATCGGGAGAAGGTGTTGGGTGTTGGTTCGCGGTGTTGGATGAGAAGGGAAGGCGGATGCGATTCGGGATGCAATTGGGCTGAAGGATCGGTTTGCGGGTGGGAGCTCGGGTCGATTCTTGTGAAAGGCAGGCAACCGACAAATCAGGCGGTCGAATGGCAATCGAGCTTTCTCGTTTGGGTTGCTCATATCTGCCATCCCCCTTTGTCATAAGGTCTGACGCCTTAACCGACTCTCCGAGTTTCGACCAGTGGGGACAAAGGGAATGCCTCGATGCTGAGTACGGCGTGACACATAGCGCCTTCTTCCCATTGTTCGACAGCGTCGATCAGAACGTACTCACTTCTCAGCCCTCGCCGCCCACACAGGTTGTCCCACTGCACAGACTCGGGCATGATGAGACCATGACACATTGTCATCGGACCAGAGGTGTATAAAAGAGTCGCTTCGCTGATGTTCATTGCACCCATACTCCATAGCCAGTCACTCTTACTTCCTCACACATCGCTCAACCCTGCTCCCTTTTCAGATCCTCAAAGCCAGCTTATCAGCATGCTCAACACCAAAATGGCAACGGCCGCCCGAGCGGCACTGCTTCAAGGCAAGGCTGTTCGGTCTACACTTTCAATTCAGAGGCGACTCTCCCCATTCGCGACCACTATCAACTGGCAAGAGTACACTCCGCATCGATCATCCACCATGACCAATTCTGCAACACGCGCCCGTCTCCAATCTCCGCTTGCCCTCATATCACTCCGGCCATTCCAGCAGGAACAAGTCCGATTCATGACTCACGCAAAACTCTACCTCGCCCGCGCTCCCAATGCTCCCCCTCCTTCAAAGCAATCGCCGGCCTGAGCTTGCCCATCGAAACCCTGACGGACGAAGCGTACGCCAGCCTGACGCGGTACGACGGGATGGACTCTTGGTTCTGGCTCCGACCTGGCAACGTAGTTCAGCGGTAGAAGTCGGGAATGCCCGAGCTGGTTCGTCGAAGGAGACGGTCGACTTGGCTACAAGGGGAAGTCCCTATGCGGCTCAATTCGAAAATATACCGAGGGAGAAGAGGGATCAGGTCACTTTCGTCCCTATTGACAAGCCTAACTCGGAGACGCCACTCGCTGTGCATTCCTTCTCCTTCTCGGACAAGGCCAAGACTCCCTCCACCACCGGCGCGGTCGGACAACCTCAGTCGGCACCGAAAATGGTCCAGAAGAAACAGGAGAAGGACGAAGGGGTCGGCCAGGCGTTCTGGACTCCTGAGATGTTGGGAAGCATGAACGACCCCAAGACGCGCAAAGCCCGCAAAGAGGCGTTCCGTGCGAGCTTCGACAGGTCGAAGAAGGTGGGCAAGCCTTCTTCATCTTCTTCCTCCGCACCTAAAATAGTCAATGCGCTCGACTATCTCAATGGGGCGGATCAGCCTTGGAATCGACCATCTTCTGACAAGAAGAAGTGAAGTGGGAGCTGGTGGAATGCATTGGGTCATGCTCTTGTACAAGATGAAATTTTGGTCGTTGCAATGTGATGATATTTTACACGATGACCTGCTGCACTTCTTCCGCCCAGCGGATGACACACAACCCAGCTATTAACGTCATACACAGCCAGACGTCCCCCCCCCCCCCCCCCCCTACACCCGCGATCAAAAGCAAGAGCGCCTCCAATTTCACCGCCGCACCCGCAAAACAGCCTCCTTCTGCCTCGTATACCGCGTCGTCCAATCATTCTCCTGCCGTCCCGCATGGAACCGCGCTAACTTCTCCAGCAAGGCTGCCAGCGTGGCCGGCTTGACCGCCGGATACTTGGCATTGCGGACCGAAGGGCTTGTGGTGTATTCCACGACGGCTTCGCTGAGGATGATCGTGAGTGTCTGGAGAGGGGCAGCAGATGGGGGGAGTTCAGCGAGGGTTGCCCATAGACTTGTAATTTCAGAGATGGTGGGAGAGATGTTTCCGGTGACTCACCTGATGGATCTCGTCGAATGCACTCGCTGCTTGTCCACGACTGTTCTCCCGCGCCTTCTCGGAGAGGAAGTCGACCTCTGCCTTGACGTTCTGTAGAGCTTTAAGGTTAAGCGAAGGCTCATCCTTGACCAACAATGTTCCATACTACAAAGCAAAAGATCGGCCCGAAGTCAGCTTCACAACGCAGGGAAGAGGAAAGCACGATCGAAAGGAAAAGGGCAGACGTACAAGCATATGATTCGCAACGTATCCAAACGCGCGCTGATACGTCCCCACTTTCGTCTCCTCCTTCAACAACGCAAGCACACTCTCAACCACATCAGCCAACCACCTCATCAACTCCACCAAATGCGTCGGTGTCGTGCCCACCCCTCCTCCAGCCACAGCCCCAACCCGACCCTCCGCCCTAGCCCTCTGCGGCGTATACTCAAAACTGCCCATCTCCAAGAACTGCGCCAGCTTCTCCTGAATCGCAGCATCGATCCTCCCCTGCGCCATCAACAACGTCCTCGCGAAATGCGAGGAAGCGTCCAATTTGAGTTTGCCGCCACGATGGGGTGCGCGGAGGGCGATGAGGAGGTTCTCGAGTTCTTCGCAGGCTAGTCGGAAGTGTTCTGCGTTTACTACGATTTGGACGATTTGGGAGAGTTGTTTGGTCTTTTCGAGGCTGGAGCGGATGCCGGTGCTGACTTGTTGGATCAGGAGTTCGTCGAGGGCCTGGGGTTGTGGTGTGGGGGAGAGAGTTAGTCGATACGAACCCCCTTAAAATGGCGAGAAGTGAGGGGCGATAATTTTCATGCACTCACCTTCTTGAGGATGTCGTCAATATCACGGGTATGTTGGCTGAACCCCTCTGAGAAGGTGTAGTACTGATCGACAAGATTTCGTATATCCATGCAGCATAGCGGATAGGTATGTGAGAACGGAAGCGTGATCGGGAATGGTTTTCTAGAAAAGAACAAGGAAAGCCTCGTCAGTTCACCAGCCACCACACCTTCACCTGCTGGTTCCAAACTCACCTTCTCAGCGCATCAGGCGCGCCAGGTTCCAGCCAACTGACGTTGAGCACTTTCTGTAACTCGTCCATGCTCTGTACAATCATGGGCTGGTGCTCGGTATCTTTCATCGCCTGTTGGAAATCGTGCGCGAATCGGTCTCGGAGGAGTTGAGCATAGCGCTCGAAGAGGGAGAGGAGAAGCTTGTTGAGCTTGCCGACGGAGAAGTTGTAGCCCTGCCAATGAGAGAAAGATGTGAGAAGCAGTGATCATTGAAGATTTCAGGATCTAGAGCTTACCTCGAGTGTCTGGATGAATGTCTGCACGGCGGCCTTGGTGGTTAGGAAGACCTTGGTATCTCTACACTCGCTGAGTCCCATATTGACGATCTGGAAGACACGCTCGCACATCGTATCCCAGAGATCGTTGACTTCTGAGTCCATTCGGAAGCCCGGTGGTGATGTTTGCAGGACATGGTATTCGACGAGGAAGAAGCCTACGACTTCTTCGAGGAGGGTAGGGAAGGTTGGATTTGATGGTGAGAAGTTGAGCCCTTGTGAGAGGAGGAGATTGGCTTGTGCCTGTAGGATGGGAAGAAGTCAATTTGAGAGCAGGAGGTGTGAGCGCAGATGTAGTTCTCGCTAACTCACTCTTCTGTCCTCTTGATAGCTTTGCTGGAGCTGTTCGCGGATGTTGAGGACGTCGTAGATGTGAATGCACTGGTAGAGGGGCTTGAAGTCGATTTTGACGTGCTCGTTGTCGACGAAGTTGTCTGTCAATGGGAGATGGAAAGGAGTGAGCACACTACTTTCTGCGCCGATCTTCATTAGGGACTCACATTCGATGCGCTCATTGACGACCAGCTCGATGGCACTGTTCACTTTGGCCAGACTGAGCATGGGATCCTTCTGGGCCTTTGCCTTCCAGCGCTTCTGCCGCAGCTCCATGGCATCGAGTGCGAGTCGACCGACCGTTCTGCTCTTCTCACGGGCTTCGAAGAGCCATTCCTTCATTTCACGTGTGACGGCGGCTCGGATGCGTTCGCGTGTTTGGGGGATTCCTTCGAGCATGAGGCGGGCAAACTCGTGCATGAGGACGGGCTTGAGGTGAACGTTCTCAAGCTCGTCGAGGGACTGCGATGATTAAGTACAGTGAGCATAAGCTCAGTCGAGGAAGATATATGGAGATTTGCAGATTACTCACTCGTAATGCTGAGAAGTACTTCTTGCTCTCGATGAGGGTGTCGATGCGATTTGCGATGTCGAGTACACGGAGACATGCCTGGAGGGTCTCTATGGCGTCGTCGATGTTGTGGGCGACTCTGCGTGTCTCGAGGAGCTGTCTCTTCTTGCTGCCGAGGGACTGTCCGCCAGCCTGTACGTCTTCGTTGAGTTCTCCGATGCGGTCCTTGAGGGAGAGGGTGCCGTGGCGGACATGGAGGAGCTTGTCGACGGCAGAGACGAAGTCCTGGTGGTTGTTATCGCAGACGGCCTGTATCTCGCGCTCCTTGTCGGACACGAAGGCGCGGAGAGTGCGTAGGAAGGCGTCCTGCTGTCCTGCGTGGTCGAGGTCCTTGATCATGGGGCCGAGCATCTGCTCGAGGTTTTCTGAGTCGACATCGAGGTCGCTGAAGAGGGTGAGCTGCTGGAGCTGCACCTCGAGGGAGACCAGTGGCCGTCTTCCACGCGCGAGGGTGCCATTCTTGATTGAGTCTATGCTATGGACGTCCTCCTCCTCCTCATCCTCATCCACAAGACCTGACTGTATGCTGCTTCAATCCGTGCGACTGTGCGCAAAATAGAAAGTGTTTTTGCTGGTTTATTATTTCCTAGTCATCACTGCTTCCTTTCTTCCTGACTTTGCTGATAGAGAACCACCAACTGACTCAACTGAGTGAGTGACTGACAGCAATGGCTTCTTCTTCTTCATCGTCAGCAGCAGAAGCAGCGGCAGTCGCAGGGGCAGCATCTCGCTCACACTTCCCAACAGGAACAGGTCTCGTCGACAACGATGTCAGACCATCACGCCCTCCCACCCCAGATGGATCAGCACACGCTACAGACGATGCAACAGCAGCAGCAGCAGCAGCAGACGACGAGCACGGCCCAGACACTCCTCGCGTCGCTTCTACGGTCTCCCGTCTGGCCATGATGCAGGTACATGCCATCGAACGCGCAACAAAGGACGCCATCTCATCCCTCAAACCATCCTCTTCCTCCTCCGCATCTCCCACAACACCAAGGGCTCCCACAACAAGCTCTGCGCCTGTCCCAGCACGCAAAGTACACATCCCAACCGACCTCTACACCTCGCTCTCCCCTCATCTCCTCCTCCCCGACGGAACTCCAGACTACCTCCGTCTCATCCTCACCGCACAACTCGAACCCCTCGTCAGACTAACCCCTCTCGAACGCGCAACCAACCTCTCCTCCCGACTCGGCTGCGAAGTCCTCCTCAAGCGCGAAGATCTCCAACCCGTCTTCTCCTTCAAGCTGCGCGGCGCTTTCAATATGATGCGACAGCTCACGCCCGAACAGAAGTGGAAGGGCGTTATTGCCTGTAGTGCGGGCAATCATGCTCAGGGAGTCGCAATGGCAGGCGCACATCTCAAGGTACCCTGCACCATCGTCATGCCCACCGGAACACCAGAGATCAAATCAGCAAACGTAGCCCGTCTCGGTGCCAAGGTCGTCTTGCACGGACAAGACTTCGACGCAGCTAAAGCCGAATGCAATCGTCTCGCCAGCGCATATGGTCTCACCATCGTCCCACCCTTTGATCATCCCCATGTCATCGCAGGCCAAGGAACCATCGCGTCTGAGATCTCACGCCAGCTCGACCTATCTTCCGTCGATGCCATCTTCTGCTGTGTAGGCGGGGGAGGCTTGCTCGCCGGTGTATCCGCCTTCGTCAAGCGCATCGCACCCCCGCACGTTAAGGTCATTGGTGTAGAGACATACGACGGAGACGCCATGTATCGCAGTTTGCAGGCTGGTAAACGCGTCTTGCTGGACGATGTTGGCCTGTTCTCGGATGGTACTGCCGTGCGCATCGTGGGAGAGGAGTGTTTCCGCATCTGTTCGGAGACTGTGGACGATGTTGTGCGCGTCAGCAATGATGAAATATGCGCAGCCATCAAGGATATCTTTGAGGGTGAGTTACACTTCTTTCTTATATGCGGATTCCCACCCACTGAATGTACTTACTGTGACTCCCACAGAGACTCGCACCGTGCCCGAGCCCGCAGGAGCCCTCGCAACCGCAGGCATGAAGCGCTACATCGACACCTACAACCTCCGCGGCACCAACAAAAAGTTCGTAACCCTCGTCTCCGGCGCAAACCTCAACTTCTCCCGACTCCGTTTCGTCGCCGAACGAGCCGATCTGGGCGAGCGACGCGAAGCCATGATCGCGGTCGCGATGGACGAACACCGTGGACAATTCTTGAATCTGTATCAGAATCATATTCATCCCAGGACAGTCACGGAGGTTTCCTATCGGTTTGGTGGGTTGGGAAGGGACAGGCGCATATTTTTATCTCGTTCTTGCTTTCGGCGCCTCCTGGGTCCGATGCTGGGCCTCCTGCTGCTGGTTCCTCGGTTGATGGAGAGGAGGTGGGGCATCCTACGCTTGGACTGGCCACTGCCGCTGCGGCGGCGGCGACTCACACTCATTCGGACGGGAACCCGGCCGAGCTGCAGGCGTCCCTCAAGTGGGCGGCCGCTGTGGGCAAAGGGGCGAACGGAAGTGCACGGTTGAATTGGGGCACCGGTGGACCGAAACCTGCCGAGGGTGTACCCGCGGGAACGGCAGGATTGCAACAGGACCCTCCGTCTGCAGACATCCTCTCCACTTCCCCTGCTTCGTCGAATGACTCGTCCGCTACGGCTGGAGCTAACGCGGGCGCAGCTTCGACGGTGCACAACAATTCTGATAGCGCCACGGCCGTGCCCGCGAGCGGGGCCTCTGCCACTGCAGGTGCCTCAGGGTCAGGGTCCGGTGGCGGCCGGCCTCGGATCCACGTCCGCCGGGGGAGTGGAGCGACGACGGACGACTTACGGCCTCCGGCTGTGGAGTTGCAGGAGATGCTTACCAAGCTGGAGGGTGCTGGGATGCCTGCTATTGATATTTCGGGGAATGAGCTTGCGAAGGCTCATGCTAGGTATATCATTGGTGGGCGGATCAATGTGAAGTATGAGCGGATCTTCCGGTTTGGTGAGTCCTCTCTCAAAAGAAGTATATTCTGATTTCCCTCGCCCTTAACTCACTCTCTTACATCTCTTGATATTTGCAGAATTCCCTGAACGGCCGAATGCGCTACAGAAGTTCCTCGTCACGTTACACGAAGCCAAGACCAAGTACCCGCGCAACATCACCTTGTTCCACTACCGCAACTACGGTTCCGACGTCGGCAAAGTTCTCGCGGGCATTGCAGTCGATCTGGACGCCCCTCGGACGGACTGGTCGCCGATGAGCCTGGGGTCGGGGTCCTGAGCGAGGAGGAGAGAGAGATGGAGGCCAGACGGGACTTGGATCGGTGGTTGGTTGAGGAGTTGGGCTATCCGTTTGTGGAGGAGACGGAGAATGTCGTCTATCGCGGTTCTTGCGGGAGGGTTAAACGGAACGTATACGTGGACGCGTTCATGCGCCTTCGGCCTTCGTGAAGGGTGGGTTGGACTGGGAAAACGTTATGGTGGCCGCCTTGCTGCCGCGGACCTCGACTTCGACTTCGACTTTGGATGATGCCGACCCTGTCACCTCAAATGCATACCTTGCCTTAATCAGCCTTTCAGAGGGTCAATCCTGTCCTTGATGCGCGTGAGTCTCAGAGGAAAGGGAATGAGCAGGGAAAAGGGGAAGGAGAGAACATGGAAGTGCACATGAAAAGGTACATCAGATCGAGGTTGTGATTGCGGATGCTGGAAGTACAACAAGGCTCCCGGGTGCCCCTGGACACCTGCTCCCCTGTCGAGTCGGGAGGCGGATCATCGCAGGCTCGAGGGGCACCGTCTCAACACACATACAGCCTCCCGTATATGGTGCTTTGTCGAGGTCGATCCCTGCTTGTCAAATGTCAGTTGTCATTAGTGTTACCAAAAGGCTCCCGGGTCCCCCTGCAATCCTGCTCCCCTTGTCGAGTCGGAGGCGGATCATCGCAGGCTCGGGGGCACCGTCTATTGAACACGCATACAGCCCCCAATGTATGAATGCTTTGTCGAAGTCGATCCCTGTACTCACCGATGCGTGACTCACCTTAACCCAAGATCCAAAGTGCCCCTGCAGACCTACTCCCCTTGTCGAGTCGGAGGCGGTTCATCGCAGGCCTGGGGACACCGTGAGAACACCCATACAGCCTCCAATGTATAGGTGCCTTTGTGAGGTCGATCCACCCCCTCGTCCCTCCCCGCCGCCGCCACCACAAGCTTCCCTCCTTCCGTCGGGTCCCTTCCGGTCCCAGCTTCCCTCGTCCTACCCGGTGGTGTCCACAACAGAGGACCCCCAGAGCAACCGGACTGCACTGCAGTGCGCGCCAGCTCACCGCCCAACCGCAACCCATTGGACTCCTCCTCTCAAAGCGATCCCGCACATACTCGACCAGCCCAGGATCAGAACGCCGGAGTTCCAGCCCAGCCCACATGGCGAAGCGTCCAGACGACTTCGGTCGAGGAGGCTGAGGGGGAGAGTCGAAGAGGGCAGGCGAGTGCGGAATGGGGTCGAGCGCCGTGGCTTCCTCCGATGTTGCCTGGTTGTGTTGGTCTTGTCAATCGGCTGGACCTCTCGTGCCTGGATGGACAGGGGGGGGACTGCCCGGTGAACAGGGGGGGACAGACACGAGGTCGAAAGACGCAACCAACCCAACCAAACTCCACCTCAGATTCAGCCCCGGCGCTCGGACCTGCAAAGGAGCCTCTCGCTTTCCCCTGTGTAGGGGGCTTGAGGTAATCCAATGCCCGATAGAACTCACCAGAAGCAAAAGAGAACTTCGATGAACCAACGTCACCATCGACCTGGGGGGGACAGGCCAACGGATCAGTCGAAACATCTCCATCCCCCTCTGCCTCAGGTTTCATGGTGAGTCCAATCGCCATTCCGACCCTCCCGTAACCTCAGCGACTCCCCCACCTCTCACCCCCAAGACGTCCGTCATCCTTCCCGACCTCACCTGGGGTCTGGGGGGGAACTCCCGCACGCCCCGACCTGAAACTGACGAGCTGGCCGGACGCCGGAAGTATGTCGCCTGAGCCCGTCGGTGGCTGACCCCGAAGGTCGGAGCCGGCTACCAGTTGATGGAAGTCTTGATGTGGCCCGTTCCGGGAGTCCGAGTTCCACCGGTCCATCGCAGGACCGTCCTTCCAGAGTTCGGCGAGGGGCAGGGCTGCAAAAGCAAGCAAGCGAGCAAAACGAAACGAAGCTCTGAACTCACTGACATCCGAAGCGTACCTGCCATCAGAAGAAAGGGTGTAGTCAATCATGTTCGCGATGAGGAAAGGGGGCAATGTGGTAGAATCAACTCACCAGTGGATTAGACCTGCAAAAGAACAAATAAATGCATTACCTGACTGACCAGAAAGCAACAAAGGAAGGAGACGGATAACTCACCGAGGAACTGTACCGAAGCCCTGTGGGAAGGAGAAGGGTTAGCATCAGTAAAGGGAGGGGGTGAGGGGGGAAGATCGACCTGAGGGAAAAAAAGAAGGGAAGGGGGGAAGGTTAGCGTTCAAAGTGCCTGTATATATAACCCTGGAGAAGCAAGACACTTTCAAGTCGACTTACTCCTGTGGCCTTGTAGAGCGGTAGAGATTATAGCAGCCCCATTGGGAAAGCCAGCCAACGGCCAGGCTATGCAGGGTACTCACATAGACGCAGTCTTCCAAACAGAAACATCCTAAGTGACGTTTGAAGATCAGACATCAGACACTCATGCATCGGACAATCAATGCACAGTCTACTTACCAAGCTAAATATTCCGGAAGGCAGAATAAGCATATGATGAGGCCTGGCCGCCTGGGTAACGTCTCCAGGTGCAGTCTACCAAAGAAAGACAACTGCAGTGACGTTTGAAGATCAGAGATCAGACGTCTTTGCTTCGGACAGTCATTGCGCAGCATGAGCCTCTACTCACCAGCCTAAATCTGCCGAAGCATGCATATGCTGAGGCCTAGAATGCCTGAGAAACATCTATAGTCAGCTACCAAGAGCTTGCCGTAAGCAAAAAAAAAACATCGAGCTCACCTTTAGTCCATCTCCCGCGTCTGAACGTCCGTCGTACTAGCAGCCAGCATTTCGGCTGCTCTCATGCTCTTGATCGGGCAGGCCAAGGGCAGCATCGAGTCTGATCTCGGCAGGAAGAAGTTCAGAGCCGTTGATCTTATTACGGTCCGGTGTATTCCTGTCGAAGATGGAGACAGCAGACTAGAGAGGGCCTGATTCGGACTTGGGAAGGGGAGGAATAGGTCAAAATAGTTAAGCGGAGTAAGAGCTGTTAGCATCAGAGGCACGAGGACATTGCAGGAAGGAACGAGACCTGGGAGCAGCAGAATGGCACAGAAGGACAAGAGGTCAGCGGTATACGAATATATGCTTCAAGTGTGGGCTTTGATGGGTCAATGTTTGTTGGATATGCGAGCGTGGGTGATGGGTCGCGCTTGACAGGTTGGAATGTGAGAGTCGCTTGTGAGAAAGGCAGGCAACCAACCTCCAAAGCCTTCATGCCTTAGCACATGATGGGCATCTGCGACGGATCGACCACCGACTTCATGGAGCCCTTCAGCGAGCGAGAAGCCGAACTTCGCCGCCTTGCCTGTGGTATGGAAGGATTGGTTTCAGCTTGGAAGTGAAGGAGATGGTGACGATCTCATGCTCGGCGTGTGAATCGAACAATGCTCCGCCTTAGACCCTTCTGCCTTCTGACTCTCACCGTTGCATGCCCTGAACACCCACCAATCCGACTAGCGACCCAGCCAGAGCAGTCCAAGGCGCACTCTTTCTCGCCCGCCTTCCCCCCTGGCGCAGACTCTTTCCAACCGGTGCCATCTTTCCAGTTCTCGCTGGGCGGAAGGGATTCGAAGCCGAGCCATATACGCTTGGCCGAGGAGCAAGGTCTCGTTCCACACCCGCAGCGGGATAAGGTACAGGTATGTAGAGCAATGCATCAGCAGTGTGCAGAACAGGTATGCAGATCCCGTTCCTACTCCCATCGGCCCTCTGGTCGTGCCGCTATCTAAAGATTCAACATCTTTACCTTCACACAAGCCATGCAAGCCAAAGTCCTTGTGATTGTCTGCCGGAGATATATGCATGAGGCAGCTCTGGCATGGTATGAATACATTGGGAAGTAAGGTCGATTGCAAACATGTGGCGCCAGGGGAGAACAGCTTGAAGGTAGAAGGTGATGCTACGAGTATGTGTTAAGCCTTCCAGTTGTGCCGCCTGAGGAACCTCCAGTCCTGCTGCCGCTTGAAGCCGTCCCTGCGCCAGCGCGGTCCTTGGAAGGCAACGAAGAAGAGGCCAGCTGAGTAGTGCCTAGTGCAATGGCCCATCCCGTGTAGAGCTGTTGGGGACAAACAAGAATGAGCGTGAGAAGGACGAGGAACGAAGGGCGGTATGAGATGTTGGATGGGGAAACTCACCCAGCCGTTGCCCATGGCGTTCAGCAAGTAGATCGCGATCTCACTAGCGACGAAGGCGACACTACCTCGGAAAGCGCTATTGCAAGCTACTGCGCTCGATCCTCGGCCCTTGTTTGAATCCTGTATTCCGCGGGAGATGCCAGGAGAAATACGTTCAGCTTATGTTTCGAGCCGGCAAAGGTGCGACAGAAGGAGATCTGAAACGTACCACAACGTAGGAGAGGGTGCATGCGTAGACGGAGAACTGGGCTGTCCCCAGTAAGACGAGCACAACGCATACCGCAGCAATATTGACGGATACTGCACAGTCCAGCCGTATCTGTGAACAAAAGAACGAAGAACTTTCAGTACGGGGAAGATCCAGGTGAAGATGAGAGTGAGCGAAAATAATACGTACGCGATGTAGCAAATTGGCACACAAAGCATGGGAATTCTGCAGGCCAACAGACGTTCCTCAGGCTCAACAACAACTTCAGGCGCCTGATCCGCTCCCTCCGCCTCGACGTCCGCTTCCTTGTCGCCTCCCCCTTCCCGCTTTTCACCGTCAGGATTTCTTCTTTTCCGCCAAGCGGCAGCATCGACGCTGGTAGGACTGATGAGGGGCGAAACCACAGCGCCCGACTTGACCTGTCGTAGTCGTCGATCTGAGAGTCGACCGCCGACTATACTGCCCAGGACTCCTCCACCTCCGACGCAGAGTAAGACACATCCTACTAGGATGGGAGAGCTGTGTTCAAGGATGGTGCGAGGTCAGGAAAACTTGTCCGTAGAGATTGAGAGGGACAAAAGAGAGAGAAAAACTTACTAGCCATATCCACCGTGCGGAGATCCGGGCGGGGCTGACAGGGAGCGCGTCAAAGTCAGGGACAGCGAGTAGAAGGCGCCGAAACTGAGACCAGAAGCGATGAGCGAGGCGACGTTGTACGGCTCGACAGTACCGAAAGGAGAGGTCGGATAGGATTGACGTCCGCGAAACTCGGCTTGAACTGGTATAAAGGAAAACAAAGAAAGCAGTCGAAGTCAGCCAGCAACCAACAGGACAAAGCAAGCTATTGGTGGAAAACGTACCGTGATCTCCTCCCCCGTCGACGTGACGACCCGATTGGTCATCTTCCGACTCAACCCACTTCTCCGACTCTCCGTCCGACTCATACCCCTCGACAACCTCGACCGACTGATGGACTGGCCCAGTACACCACCGCTTGTTGTGGGACTTGTCATATCCAGTTCGTCGCCCCCTTCCGCCTTCACAACATCGGCTTTGGATCGGGTATGGTCTGCTGGGGCGACGATGGCCACTCTGGTGGTCGTATTTTGAGGAGAGACCGTCGCCGCTGCTGCCGCTGCTGCGGGTTCAGTGCCCGAAGTGCCTTGCACCACCGCAGGTTCAAGGAAGTGAGGTGGCTCGAAAGGTTCATCCCGTCCCTCCCGATGTGGGCGCGAACGATGAATGATTGAGCACTGTCGCCTCAGTAGAAGGATGTGAATCTATGGACTCCCGCGTTTGAGGAACGTTCCCTTCTGTCGGGGACAGGCGACGACGACGGCAGAAAGCGTCCTTCTTGAGGTTAAGGCGATGTGTGAGATTCGCTGCATGTCGGGATATGCGGGCAAGTAGTGGTGGATGTTGTTCCCGCCGCTCCTGTTCAGCCTTGCGTTTGAGGGCCTTCTCTGGATGGAGTTCGTCCTCTTTCCTCTGAGCTTCTGCTCGACGGAGTGCTCGTTCTTTTGCTTGGGTCCATGCCATGGAACGCGCTGGTCGGAAGGTCTCTAGTCACCGCAGACGAGGCCAAAGCATAACAAATGAGCAAAAGAGCTTGAAAAGGTATGCAGCATAGGATGGAACTTACCTTTGAACAAGAACATAAAGCAGAACACCATCAAAGCACCCGCTATAAGGAGGAAATGACGCAAAAATGAGTACTAAGTCTGGGAGTATCTACTGGACCTTGGGGATGCTCACCAGCAGCAAGGAAATAGAAGGTTGCTCGCCATGAGCTTGCCTCTGTCAGGGCCCCTCCGATGATGGGAGCGATAGCAGGTGCCAACAGAGGAGCCGAGTACCATAATCCCACAGCAACTCCTCTTTGATGCGGTTCATACTGCCATAGGGAGCAAGTGATGAGTATGACATGAAGCACACGAAACAAACAAATGAATGATTCAGAGTCTCACCAAATCAGCAAGAGTTCCTGCGCCAATGCTGAGCATAGGGCTCGATCCGATGGCAGAAATGCAGCGCATGGCCACGAGTACGCCCACTGAGTTTGCGAGACCACAGATCAGGGAGGTTATGGCGAAGATGATGGATCCTACGATGAAGATGGATTTGCGACCGATGAGCTCCGACACGGAGGACCAGAGGAGAGGAATGGTACCCTGGAACAGAATGTCTATGTGACAACGAAGAAGACGAACAGCATGTCAGAAGGGCGGCGTCAGCTGAACTGAAGGGTTTGAGTTGGTAACTCACAGAGGGAGACGGCAAGTGAGATGGTGGCGGTAGAAGCATTCAACTGTTCTTGTAGTGATTGAATGGCTGGGAGGAAGATGCTTGCTCCCAAGGTTGGACTGAGAGCACCGAGCATGAGGGTGGCGACGCAGATTGCCTTCTGATGGCTGCTCCATAGTCGTGGGTCATCGTCTACGAGCTGATGTTCGATGTCGAGCACGGGACCTGGGGCGGGAGTTGCGGTTGCGGTTGGACTTGCGCATGTGGGAAGGTCTTGGTCGTTGGCTTCGGTCTCTGGGAGACGGTGGTCTGTGGTTGGCTCTGAGCTGGAGGATTGGGCGAGTTGGGAATCGGATGACCGAATGCTGTCCGCTTGAGGAGGACGACTTGACATTTTCTTGGAGTTGACCTAGATAAATGCAGAGGCCGGGGGGGGGGGGGGGGTTAAGGAAGCAGAGTGTAGGGTGAAGATGACTTGGTAAGAAAGAGTTGAAGGGTTGATAGAATGATCAGCTGGTTGAGGGACTTTACTACCACAACATTGTACTCCAACCTCCATGAAAGGGACCTTTATATCCTCACAAGATCCCAGACGTTCGACTGACTCACCTCGTCGAGCACGGAGTCGTCGGCCGTCGCGGAGGGAGGTCAAGACACACGGCGCGCGGGTCCAACAGCGTAACGGGGCGAGGAAATTCTTCGACTCTTCGTGGATTCCCAGGACGAAACGGATCTCAGGCGGTCGATAACTTGGTCGAGCACCTCCCTTCGCGTCTTCAGGACCTCGGCGGCATTAACCTTACCGTTGCTCTCCAGAAGACAGAGAAAGGGAGGGCCACTACTACTACAGAGCTCAACGCCCAAAGAAGCTGAGCGGTCCTATCTCTGTCATCTCGGCTCCCATTCATACCCGCGGCCATACACACCAACGTCGCCTGCTACCGAGTCACGATCCCGACACCTGTCGCTTGGGTCGCTTGCTTGGGTTTCAAGCTGAGGAAAGTGAGCTGCAAAGGCGGAAATATTCGACCTTAGCAGCCGCCGGCCACCTCGATGATCTGCACAGGAGCTTAAACGGCGATGTCGGGTCCGCCTTTCACGAAGGTTCAATCGAAGATCGAAGGACAGCAGGCAGCAGGCCGTGCGAGGTGGTCCAGATAGAAGCAGGCGGTGGACCGGCTTTGACGGGGTCGAGGTCGGGGCGTTGGGATTAAGGAAGCGACGACACCCAGCATGACAACCGCGTCTCCCAAAGGTGCGAAAGTGCGAATCTGAAGACACGGCGAGGCCAGCATCCTTCCTCACGCATTCATTTCCGCCATCTCCGAAGTGGTGGCGTCTGGTTAACGAGCCAAATTTTTCGCTTTGAAAGCGCATTTAGGCTTGAAATGCTGCAATTTTTCAGAGCCGACGTCGCGTGGCAAAAAGGCTCCGAATCACGTGGCAGACCCTCTCAAGAATTTTTTGGATTCAAGAATTTCGTTCGCCTTCTTGACTTCGACTTCCACTCAAGTTTGCAAGGATCGCAATATGCCCAAGTCACGCTTTCGTATCAACAAGGCGGCCAGGAACGATCCGCTCGCACGTCCTGCTGCGGCATCCTCTTCCAAAGCCAGCGGACGCGCCTCAGCTGGTGGTCCTCGCTCAGCAACCGCCGACCCAGAGTCTCCCGCCTTCGCAGTCTCGCTCCTCAACAAACTCTCCCTCCCATCAACGGCACCCGATGCGCTTCTTCCCCTCACAGAAGCAATCTGGACTCTCTCAGCTCTAGGATCGCACATTGCGTCCAAGCCAATACGCACAGCTCTCCTTCACCCCGACCAGCGTCTCGGTCAGCGCATCCTCCACGCACTCGACCCAGCGACCTACGCTCACATATCCGGCGAAGAAGACGCAGAAGACCGATTGGCACTTCTCACCCAGGCTGCAGGTGTGCTGCGTAATCTCTGCATTGACGCGCCATGGGGTGTTCGCGACAATCTCGGCAAGCAAGGGCTCGTTGCGCGATGCATTGCTGTCCTTCAGCTCGTGATCTACGGTCAAGAGGAGCAGCAGTCACATACCGCTAGTGAAGCAGGCGACGCTGCATCTTCGGCGTTGCCTAACAAGCCCGCAGAAGAAATGAACCGCAAGGAGAAGAGGCTCGCTGCCAAAGCTGCTGCTGCCGCTGGTACCGCGCCTGCATCGGCTGCCACGACTGGAGAAACGGCCAAGACGTCAACAGCCGGCGCCCAAGGCTCTACATCAACGAAGACACACATCACACCCGCCTTCCTCGCTGTCAGTCCGCACACTATGCCTCTCCTCGACAACATCGTCACTCTCCTCTGGTGTCTCGCCGAGTCCTCCTCCGAAAGTCTCCTCTCCCAGCTGGACGGAGTACACCTCCACTTCGGCATCCTCGACGAAGATCGTTCGCGCGCACAGATGACTTCTATCGTTCTTGCGGACGTCCTCCTCGGATCCCTCCAGGTCGGACTTGAGCAAAGTCAGGCGAGCCCTCCTTCGAAGCCTACCGCAAAACCCACCACGACGGCCGGATTGCTTCAACTTCTCGCCTCTTCTAGCTCCAATACTGCGGGAAGCTCTGCTAAGGCCAAGATCAACCATGCGCCAGGACTTCGGCAGCTCGCTGTGACCTCAGCAAACACGCTCTGTGCCTTGACGGATGAATGTCCCGGTTTCATTCGGAGTCTACTTGGTGTACAAGTCGATCCAATCCCATCAGTCACGAGTTCCTTCCCCCTCAAGGACGCAACTTTCATCGCTAAATCACTCAGCTCTCAGCGCTTCGGGGATGTACTCAGCACCGGTGTACGCGCACTCCAGGCCTCGCTGACCTCTAGCACGTCAACCACCCATCAAGAACACACAGCGCGTACCCTCGGTGTCCTATGTGCAGCCATCTCCCGCAACGTTGTTCACTGTGCCTCGCGCTCCGACGAGCTCTTTGCCAAACGCAAGAACCGCAGCGCATCTGCCTCCTCGTCCAAGAAGAGCTCCAAGACGGCACTCGTCAAAGCTCCTGGAGACGCGCCGGAGGTGGAACATGCGAAGGATGTGCTGAGACTGCTGTTGAAGGAGGAGCAGGAGAGGAACGTTCGGGTTTTGTTGGAGTATGTTGAGTTGGAGGCCCAGACGTCTGCCCCGGCGGAAGGTCAGGCGCAGTTGACTGGGTGGATTGAGCTTGCACAGCTCGCGGTTGGCTCCACATCGTTGAATGGATCGAATGCCATGGCGACGGATGACGCTGCTGCCTCGTCAACCCAGGCAGCCCGTCGCGCGCAAGATCGTGTACAAGCGCTCCAACTTGCCCTCGAGACTCTTGCCGAACTGAGCTCGGCGGCCTCGGCTGTCGCTGTAGCGGAAGACGCGGCGGAACAGAAGCGCGCTGCGGAGCATGAGGCGAACATTGATGAGGAGGGTGATCATACCATGGGCGAGGATGGCGGTGAGATCGAGATGGAGATTTTGGGTAGGGAGGGTGAGGGAGAGGATGAGTCGGAAGGCGGGGATGAGGATGAGGGTATGAATACGGATGGGGCCGATGCTAAAGGTGCGCCGGCGGGGAAGAATGGTCACTCGGCTGGTGGGGCTGTCGCCGTCCCCTTCGTATTCGCACTGGTCTCGGAACACAAGTTACCCGCGCGTCTCCTCTCTGTTGCGCGGGCGATTCTTGCGGCGCAGCCTACAGCTGTATTTCCCTCTGCTTCGTCGAGCTCTGGAACATCCTCGGACTCCACACTGGCGTCTACTGTACGCGCAATCGTCTCGCGCTCTCTCTCAGCGAGCGCGAATGCTCTTCTGAGCGTCGCATCAGAGGCTCCTCCCACACCTAGCGAACCTGAATATCTCGAGTCCCTCAACTGGGACAATGTTCTGCAGTCACACGGCCAAGCTAGCAAAGAGAGGTTCCTTGCCTGGGCAGATCCGGCTGTACTCCCCAAGGGAACTCGGTCGGAGAAGAGCGGGTACGAAGCGCTTACGCAATTATGGACGGAGGCGTGGCAGCTCGCGACGGGTCTTGCGGAGGTTCCTGCTATTGTGGGCAAGCCTTTGGTCCCTTCTACGACAGGGAACGGTGCAGGGAAGTCTACGGAGGGCCAGGATGCTGGTGGGGCTACTTCAGCAGAGATCAAGGAAGGAGATGAAGGTACCGATGGACGAGTCTGTCTCGAGGCGTGTCTCTCGATCCTCTGGGCTGTCGCTCGCTCCTTTGAGCCCGTCCTGGGTCTCTCCCGACCTGCTCAACCGGCACTTTTCCTCCAAGGTCACTCCTCACCCTTCCGTTCGGGTCCAGGCTCGACTGTGGTCCCAGCTCTTCAAGCGGCTTATCTGTCTGCCCACACGGACTCGATGCGAGTACGTTGTCTTGGCACGTTGGGCTGTGTGGGCCGAGTTGGTCTGTTCGTTGGTGATGAGGTCGACAAGGAGGAGTTGGTCCAGCGGAATCGGGCGGTAGGTGAGACGCTCGTGGCGGTGCTGGAAGCTTCGCCCGCTGAAGGTGTCAACCCAGCGACTGTGGCAGCTTCTACTGCCTCTGGAAAGAAGAAGGCGGGCGGCAAGAGCGCCAATGCGACTGGCACGACATCATCTGGCGTCAATCTGCCGGTGACGACGCCGGAATGCATGGTTGCGGCGCTGAATGCAATCATCGATCTTTATGCGGATGAACGGGCGGAGTGGGACGTGCCTGTTTTCCGGAACAGCGACTTCCTCCGGCGGCTGCGCAAGCTCGTCTCGCGGGTTCGGGCTTCGGTACGTTCTTCATCTCTCCTTGCTTTCGGCTCTTGCTCAACATCGCTAACCTGGCCTCTCTCTCTCTCTCACACAGACCCGAGCCATAGACAAGCGCACCGATCCAAGTTTGCGGGCGCGTGCGGACGAGACGGAGCAAAACTACCGCGCGTTTGTAGAGTTCCGGGAGACGGTCAGATGAGTGACTTGGCAATGTCGCTTTCAACATTCCAAAAAGTACGCCCCTCTCTCTTCGTTTCAGCTTCGCTTCCCATCCCTTGCTAGATTTGCGACACAGGCGAAAAATTTCAAGAACGAGGTGCACTGTTTGCCGGGTTCCCCTCGCGTCCGTGAATTGAGAGAGGTGTCAATGGTATCCTGTTAAGCGACGAGGTCAAAAGAATCAGGCGGGTCTTGGCGAGGCCACAGGTATCGAGCCCATCAGATCGAACAGCGGATCTCCTCTCCATCAGCTCATTTCTCCTCCCTCCCCCCCGCCAGAATTATTAGTCCCCACCATGCCGACCAAACCCGAAGCGCTTCTCCGTCACTTCCTTCCCCTCCTCAACTCATCTCGAGTCACATATGTATGCAGCCCTTTCCACGGTCTTCGCTGGAGGGTCGGGTTCCCTTTTCAGGTTCAGGCGTTCAACCGTATCCCGTTCCGTGGGCACATGTACATATGCGTACTTCATCTCATTTCGCCGTTTGCGAATACCTTCGCGATAGGAGGTCGACGGCGGATGCTCGGTTTGGATTGCCGGGACTCGCGACAGCAGCGCGCGTTCAGGCCGTCTAACTTGCGGACAGAGTTCCGCTCGTCCCTTGCGCGCGGACGAGACGCAGTGCTGCTAACGTTTTTCCTCTCCACCACGCTGACCGGTTTTGATCTGCTTGGAATTTTCGTCTCCCCCCTTCTCTTTCCCTTCCTGAATCCTTCGAACAGCCACTCAATGCCGGTCGTTCTCACTGCCCGACACGAGGTCGACCCGCGCCTCGCAGACGTGACGATTCCTTTCCTTGCCGTTGGACTGTCCTTCATCTTGAACGGGATCATCTTCAGCCTTGCGATCCTCTATGCGTGTAACTCGTCAAAGAAGGATTCGAGGGTGCTGAAGCTTGCAGTGAGTCCCCTTGCCTAGCTGATGGCGTGTAAGACTGGGGGAGACTTGTGGAAGGCTGACGTTTCTTTGCGGCATGTGCAGGTCCTGGTTTGTGTTGTGTCCAAGTGAGCAGACCAAGACGCAGATGGACATGAATGCCTAGCCATCTCTCAAAGACTGACAATCTTCCCCTTCCCGCCTTTGCGCAGTGCGGTCACGCTCATTTTCCGAATGTACCGAGCCCAATCCTTCATAATGGGCGACCTCCTTACCAACCTCAGCTCCCTTAAATGGGACTACGTAGCCTACATGATCGCCTTTGCGCCCGTCCGTACCATCACCCAGATCTATTTCGGCAGACGAGCTTGGATCCTCGATGGCGGGAATGGGAAGAGGAGCTCGACGATCAAGTGGATTGGGGTCGGGATCATTACGGCTGAGGGTCTGGTAGGGATGGCGTTGCCTATCACGATGCTTGCTACTTTCCAGCCGAACGAGCCGGGGCGGTACGGTTCGCCGTTCATGACGGACGTGGTCAAAGGTGAGCATAGCAGCGTCGACTCAACAGTGGCCCACTGTGTGGCGTTCGTCAGCGCTGACCTTGAGAGCTTCTTCGCTGATCTTGAAAGGCATGTTCGTCGCGTACAACGTTCTCAACGTGATACTACAAGGCACCATCGCGTATCTCTTCGCCTCGGCGCTGAAGCGGATGGATACCGCTCTCAAGGCGTCGCGCGATGCAGTCAAGTTGCTTACTCGAACACAGCTTGGTGAGTGGAATATCTGGTCCTCGTTCCGGCTCAGACGCTCGTCCCTCTGACGAAAACCATTTGGGGAAACAGGATCTGCCGTTGGCTTCTGTGCGATGAGCGCGATCAGCATCTTCACTTTCGTCTGGTTCCGCCTTCCCTCGGGTCGATTGACAGACTTGTACGTCTTGCCAATCAGCGTCATGGAAGACATGTTCGGTAAGTGCAGACAATCCGCCCGACTCCATCCCTATTTCTTCAACCACTGATGCTGTTGACTTACGCGTATGAACAAACAGCCATCTCCTTCTTACTCGCCCTCATCGTACGCGAAGACGTACGCAGCCGCCTCCAAACGCGCGGGGACGTCGACATCCTCTCCCCCGAAGCAGGACAACTCTTCTTCTTCCAAACCGAAGAGGAGTTTTTCTCTCAGCAGAATCAACCAAATGCAGCCTCGGGCTCAGGTTGGATTCCCTTCTGGAGCTTGGTTCATTCGCGCTCGACAGCAATGCACGAGTCCGGCCCTCCGCCAATATCCTCCGACAATGTGGATGACGAGACACAGATGGGGTTGTCCAACACGATCCGGAAAAAGGACTCCGTTCTGTCCTTGCTCCAAACAATGGGTAGAAGAAGATCGAGCGGGGCCTCGTTATCGGTCCTGCACTTCGGCGGCAGGAGAAGGTCAAGTGGCGCAAGTAGTGCCAGGACTCGAGTTGCATGATCCCTTCCTTACGCTTCTTCCGCAATGTACAACAGTTCTCGGGTGCAAAATCTTCAGCAGTGCGAAGCCATGACGAATGTGAGATTTTGACAGAAAGGCGCGCGTCTTGTAGCTGAGTTGCATTGAGAGTTGAGGGGCGTTTGAAAGGGGGAAAGGTGGAAGAGAGGCGAAGTGTTGGTGTTAAATATACATGCTTTTACTTTTGCTAGAATACCATGGGTCACGCTTTGCTTTGGTGCTCGACCGCAGGCGTGCGGACAAGACGTCGAGGTAGATCCCGAGACGATGAGGTGGGGGGAACCGAAGAAGAAGAAGAAACTTGGGGTAAGGGTTGGTATATGGTTGTTGGTGATGAACGGAACGAGCACGAAAGCCATGTTGTGTGGGAGGTTTGCTCCGTTACGGTTCCGAACGTATCGCCGTGTTGCTGGAAGGGTTGCCTGCTTCAGCCGACGGCGTCGTTTCCTCCTGATATTCGTCCCCTGCTTCCGAAGGGGTCGGCGACAAGCTGAGCATGCCCGTCTTCAAACTCGATCCCGAATCCACCGCATTCAAGTCGGGCTGAACCGCTTCTGCAGCCGCTGCTCGAGACTCGGTAGGGTGCTCTTGCCGCTCCATATCCACTTCCATGTCCACCACGGGCGCCGACGAAGACTCCATGCCACTGTGCTCCGAGCTTCGTCTCCGTTCACGAACTAGCCCCTCGCCACGATCCTCCTCAGCCGAGCTAGCCCTGCCACCCCGCTTCTGACTCCCCACCGACACGTCCGAAAAGTAGCCCTGCAAATCCGGAACCGACAACGCATGCGCAGGCAAGGGCACACCCGTAGCGCCCATTCCCATCCCCCCAACCATCCCCAACCGCGAACGATGTACTGAGACAGAGGGCATCACAAACGCGTCAAAGTTCGCGAAGGACTCAAACTCGCGCAGGATGGGGTCGGCGTGATGCGCATGTCGTCCCCCACGTATACCACCACCACCATTCGAATCTGCATCGTGGTCGTCGACGTCATCGTCCTCCTCATCATCATGGTGATCGGCCGCTTCCTCGGCTTCCAGGGAAGGTCGTCGAGATCCACGACTGGGCAACTCATGGTCCACATCATCTCCACCTTCGGCGTTCTTGCCCGTCGAGTCCACCGAGTTGCTGGATCCTGCCCCAAGGCTCAGAGGACCGCCATTCTTCTCGACTGTCGACATAACCTTGAAGAGCGATATCTCCACATCGTCGTCGACTGGCGCAGCCGATAGACTCACGCTGAGATTGGGATTCAGCGCCCCTGCTTTGATGGCGCCGTTGGATGAGCCGCCATTGCCACTGCCAACGTCGACACTCAGCTTCCGCAGCTCCGGGAGGACACTTGGGTGGTTGGGGTCGAAGAGTGGTGGGGTACGCTGTCCCTCTGAGGGTCGCTTTACGACGCTGGTGCTGGTACTGGCATCTAGATCGATGGGATCGTCCGCACTGCCCATGCCTGAGGGCACTGCGCTAGCGCTGGCGTTGCCCTCTATGACAGCCATGCCACCCTCTATGCTCGTCACGCTCTCATAGACAGGTCCTGTCTGCGACGCCGCAAAGTCCGCCATACCGACATCCGGGATCAGATGTCCAGCAACAGCCGTCAGATCCCCCGCCTCGCCACTCCCGACTCCAATCCCCTCGATGAATCCTTCCGCAGTGCCATCAGTCGCATGAGCCGCTGCAGCAGCAGCAGCGGCAGCCGCTGCGGCGGCCGAATCCGCCTCTTCGACTTTGACCGCAGCAATTTGTAGCTGCTCAGCCTCGGTGACCGCAGGAGGAGCAGCCATCTCCAACCCCATCACGTCCGCCGCAGACGCGACGACCCCACCCATCCCGATCCCTATCCCCAGACTCATCCCAATCCCAATCTGGAGCGCCTCCTCCCTCCGATCGACATACCACGCTCCCAAACCTAACCCACCCTCAGCCATCTCGTCGTCATCAGAAGGTTCCTCCATCTTATGCGAGGAGCGCTCAGCGACGCCGTGGCCGAAGGCATCAACCTTGGTGCTGCCATTATGCGCGTGCGCATGAGCTTCGAGAACGCGTTTCCAGTGAGACGGTAGAACTTTACGTTCTTCCTCGTCTATCGACATGGAGAACTGTCGCCAGCGCCTCTCGGAATCGGAGAGCTCCTCCTCCTGGCCATCCTCCTCCCTGTCCCTCTTGATGAAATCAGGTCGGGGCGAAGATGACAGTCGAGAATGTGAGGGTGCGCCACGTTCGATCGCCTCGCGCACCGAGAAATGCTTCCCGCCGGATGGAGCGCCCGTGGTGGTGGCACTCCGACCGTACGGCACATCTTCATAATCCTCCTCGTCCGTGCTATAATCTGCCAGACCCTTCACCCACACATTCCGCTCAGCATCAATGAGGGTGCTTGAGCTCACACTAGGCGAAGCAGCAGCGCCACCCGTCACAGCCGTACTCGATGATGATTCGAGCAAAGTTGACGACTCCGAACCAAGTGGAGAGACCGATTTGCGCATCAAAGCAGACGCAGCTGCTGAGAATGCGCCGGTACTTGGTCGCTTGATCCGAATTTTGAGGGACGTCTTCCGACGGAGGGCATCTTGCTGCGAGGCCTTGGTAGCTGCTGCAACGGTAGCCGGATCCACCTCGCTTCCGCTGCGCCAGAAGGTAGTAGGTGTCCGCTCTGATTTGGCAGGCGAGGTCGTTCTTGACTGCGCCCGCTCGGAGAGTGGTGGATTGGAAGGAGCCGAGTGTGGTCTTGCTTTTCGTTTTCGGGGCGCGGAGACTGGCTTGCGGGGTACATCACGCAGGAACCACTCTACATCGTTCTCGTCGTCGTCGGGGATGACGATGGTATCATTCCTTGAGCCAGTCCGACTCCATCCGAAATTTCTTCTACGGGGTGTGCTGCCTTGTCTGGATGAATCTGCCTTCTTGGCGGGACTGCTGTTGAATTCCCAATCTTTGGCAATCTCAATGACATCGTCGTCGTCGTCATTGTCGCCGTCTTTGTGGGAGTCGAGATCGTCGACCCTCCTTGAATGCTTGGTGGTGACCTTGGCACGCGTTGCTTCGTACGACCGTCCGTTGAGAAGATGGTCTCCGGTGCTCGTGCGCTCTGTCGAGCAATCCCTGGTAAGACAAACGAAATTTTTCGTGTGAGTCAACAAAGTTCATATATAAAAAAGCCTCCGAGAACCCGCGCACGCGCGATGGCGTGGGGAGACAACATCAAGGAAGGACAAAAAAAGATTGAGAAACTCACTGGCACTTGCAGAACCCTAGACACTTGGGGCATTGGAAGGAGCGAGACTCTGGGTCCCATTTGATAGAGCCGCGGTAGTCGGACTGAATGCATCTCCGGCAGAAGTATGCTGGGCAGACATTTCCGTCGACGGTGGAGCGGCAGCGCATCATGGTGAAGGTGAGGCTGCGTCTGCAGTTGTGACACTGGTTGCGCAGGATAATAGACTGTCAGAGTGAAAGAGAGAGGAGGAAGGGTTGTCAGTGGTCAGTGCGTCATGAGAGAGGAATGCAGGGTATAGAGATGTGCGTACCTTGACTGTGACAAGTTCAACATCGGAGCTCTCGTACCCGGCCTCATGCTTTACGTTGGTGCGTGATTGTGATGATTTCCTCCCACCCGTGCTCCTCCCTGCAGTCGTACTGCTGCTAGCCCTGGCGTTCCTAGCGGGGGTGGGTGGTGGTGGTGGCAGAGGTTCATCTGCAGCCCATATGAAGCGGGCGCGAAAGCTTGGATCGAGCGTAGGCATGAGAGAAGCAGATGATGGGGCGAGAATCTTCCATCCTGGGGGACGAGGATCGGAGTGAGTGATGTCGAGAGCGAGAGAGAGACGGTCGTTGGAGGCTAGACGTCGTGCGCGCTTACGCGCTGGTTGTTCGCCTGTGTTGAGCGACATGGTTGTGGTTGTGGGTGTGATTGGGTTATGTCCATCACCTTGTGTATGTATCTATGTACGCTGCTCGCCTCCTTCTCTGCTTGTGCACAGCGCTGGTTGGTGTGTGTGTGTGTGTGTGAGAGATGCGAGGGGGAGATGAGATGTGCGTCGATGAGCTGCTTCTGCTGCTGCTTTGGCAAGACGCGCTTTTCCGTAGATGGCGAGCGCGTGCTGTTGTGACTTGTGAGCGTTTGCAGGTGAGGAAGCGCTGGCTGGTGGACTTGCGATAGAGGTGATGGTCGCGATGAAGGTGATGGCGGGATCCAAGGAATTGATTCCCTTTGGCTTTGGCTTCGATGGCCGCCGCGCAGGAAAGCAAGCCAGGCGGTAAACAATAAACATATGTAAACTTCACACCCCCCAGACTTCTCATTTCAACAAGTTCCCCATTTCACAAGGGTCTCAGCGTACACAGTCCCGCGTCGGCGATCAATCGGCCCGAACATTCACTCGCACGGGGCAACAGTCGGGAAGAGATCCTGCGAAATGCTGCAAATGAAAGAGACTCGCGAACGAAAGGTCAGGCGGTCAGGCAGGCGAGTGCAAAGGATGTCGTGTGAATTGTCCCCGGGTGTATGGTACGTGTTCGCATTTACAGCTGCGGTGCAGCGGCCGTCGCCAATGATTCAAAGCCAGGCGCCCGCCATACTACTCTCCAGTCAAAGTCGGTCAGAAGCTGTTGTTCATCAGGCAAAGGGAAGCAGTCAGCATCTTCCATCTGAAATACATGACAGCGCACTTGATTGTTGCACCTACCTTTGGAAACGCAAGGGCGGCAATGGCCATGAAGGAGAACCTGAACATGATACCAAGGCAAACGGATGTCGGTGAAGAATTCGCTCAAAAAGAGTCAGCATACAGTCACATTCGATGTCAATGAGAACCTGTGCGAGATACTCACGCCAGACTCAGCATCGGAGATCCCCCCGTTCCTTCCTTGGTGACGCGTTCCGAGTGCGGCTTGTGCTGGGCAAGATGCGCACATGCTGCGATCAGTCCAAAGTACGCGATCACCGGTTGCTTCATGAGCATGGCGGCACCGGACATCATTCTGCAAAGGGATCAAGAGTGTCATTGCTTGCCTGGGACAATTCAGCATGAGGAGGGGAAAAAAGTGAACTCACGAAGCTGAACCCAGCATTGAGCCATACAGGTCGGTGGAGGGAACGGACCATTCTGGCGGGGCAGAGTATGGCACGGCCTCGTTTGGCCTTTTCGCATTGGAGCCGTCGATGCGCTTGAGCGGTGATGTTGATGCCATCGTGTTTCCGTGCTTTGAATGTGGTGGACGTCGAGATGAGATGCGTCTGTGCTGGGAAGGAAGGAAGCCAATTGTATGCAGCATGACCTTCAGCTTCCGGACCATCAACTTTCCTCAGCAACGAGACAAAAGAAAGGAGCGAGCGCCCAAATGCTGCAGTTCCCGCGCAAGCTCCTCTTCGGGGACGACAAGCTCGCCTTCCTCTCCTCCCACACAGGCATCCCCCGGCTCTGGCGCGAACGAAACATCCTGTCCCACCCGAAGAAGACAATGCACACATCTACTGGGCCTCCTTCACCACCGTCTTCGACACTCCTCCGACGTGTTCTCGTTGCTCGGCGTGTCCGATATCAGGAGAGCCCTCGACGTCGCACCCGAAAACATCGCAAATCTCGTCCGACTCGTCGCCGCGCATCTCGAATCTCTGGTCGATGATCCCGCCTTGTGTCCTCAGCCGGCTCGGGGCAGTGCTGCTGGGGTGGGCATGCTGTCCGGTTGGATCCCTGGTATGGGTTCGAATGCGAACGCGCCTAAGGATGGCAGGGATCGGACGAGGGAAGCGCTCAATTGCGTCAGGATCCTCACTCGTCTCTTGCCCGTCATTATGGAGGGTACCTCGACATCGTCCTCCGTATCTTCCTCTTCCTCCTCCACCGCGGTCCCTCCGCACGTCGCGAAGCAGTACTCCGCCTTCGAATACGAGCTGCTATGGAAGCGAGCGGCCTCCCCAATCTCAGCGGCCAAGATACAGGAGGGAGACAAGCCGCCCCCTCTCCAGCATTCAGACTCTGACAACCAGTTCGTCATCGATGATGGGGCAGAAGATGACGAAGACGCTCCTTCCGACCCATTGAATCAGCCCCTCAAACCTCCCCAGTCGAGCGCCAGTCTGAGAAGTCAGCGTCTTCCGCACCTACAGGCTCTAGCAGCAAGGACGAGCCAGAACCATGCTTCATGGAACAACTTCTCGAAATTTGTATCAACCTCCTCTTCCGCTCCGGCTTCACTATCCCCTGGACAGACGACTCACAATCCTCTCAACAGTCCTCTGAACCTTCCTTCGTCCAATTCATCATCTGGTACGCCGGCGTAGGAAGCAGTCAAGAGCTCGAGGGCACAAATCGGACGCATGAATCGCATCGAGTCGAGGTCCTTCGATTGCTCCTTGTCATCCTCTCCAAGAGCATGTACATCCCCATCGCCGAACAAAGAACTCTCTCAAACGACGTCGCAGCCTACACCGTCAGTCGACTCGATCGGACCGTCGTCCTACCCCTGCTGTGCTCCCTCTTGAACGCAGTCTCGACGCATACACGCGATGCGGGCTGGCTGGGTGGGATCAGCAATACCAGGCTCTTGGGCGGGACAGAGGACGTCCGAGCTACTCTTACCGCTCTCTCGCTTCAGACCCTCAATGTCTTGATCGGGTACGAACATGCACAAGGCGCTATCCCTCCCACACCAGGAACGCCAACATTGAACAACCGACCGGGTTTGACCCCCTTCCACTCTACTCAGTCTGTCCCACCCCATACAGAGTCGACAGCGCCGAACGGAACCCACTGGCCAAGTCAAAAGAACGCGTTCCGGTTCTACCTCTCCAAATTACATCGCGCTCAGGATTTTATGAGCATCTGGAACAGTCTGTGTGCGATACTCAACGCGCCCATGTCTGCCTCTGCGGCGTTCCTCCCGCTGGTCGGGGGTCCCAGTGCCTTGGGCGGCGGAGTAGCAAACGCAGCAGCGGCAGGGGTGTACGTTCCCGAAGCTATGATGCTCCTCTGGCGCATGACGCTTCACAACGCAAAATTCCGCTCTTTCCTACTGGACGAAGATGAAGGCGGAAAAAGAAGTCTGAGTCTCCTTACCTTCTTACTCTTCCACTCTCTTGCGGGTAAAGACCACGTCACCCGACACGGTCTCGTCCGGCTGTGCGCTTTCATGCTACAAGATCTCTCCGCTGAGAAATCGTTCGGGCTACACATCTCCAAACCAGGTAGTGCGTCCCTTGCGAGACTGCCTTCGAAGTTTGGGATTGTGGGTACGAACTCTGGGTGGGGTAGTGGGGCAGACGTACTGATTCAGGCGGTGTACAGTCTGATTGCGAGCACCAAGGGCTCATTATCGTCGCTTTACCCGCCCCTCGTGATCAGTCTGACCAACACGGCTCCCTACTGGCGTAACATCACGGTAACATCCGCCACCCGTCTCTCCAACTCCTACGATCCTTCAGCAGCCCGGCGTACTTGCTCGCAGACGAAGGCAACCCTCGAAACCTGTTCTACCTGCTTGAGGCGATCAGTTTCGTGTTGCAGTACCATTTCGCGAACAATGCGAATGTGGCGTATGCGCTTGTGAGGAGTGGGGAAGTGGTGGATAAATTGGCTACGTTTACGTTGAGGAGGGGCATTGCGGACATCAGGAGACGAAGGGCTAGGGCCGGATTGGTCGGTGCTCCTGCTGCTGGGGCTGGCGGCGCGGGTGCAGGTTCGCCGGCTGTTGGAACTCCTCTTGGAGGGGCGGGTTCAGTTCCTGGCAGTCGGATTCCATCTCTTGGATCTGAAGCCGGCGCGGGGATTCTGAGTCCTGCGATCGCACAGCAGGAGGAGAAGGACCCCATTGCCTCAGCCGTCACTGGAGCTGAGTCGAGTACGGTCGACTCGGACAATGAGAAGGCCCGTCTTGCCCAACGAGAGGCGGAATTGGAAGCGGCTGCTCAACAGTTGCTCTCGCTTGGAGAAGGGCGACAGCAGCATCCAGACGGAGCGGGAGATGCGAACTCTGCGACTTCGGACGGAGACAGTGCTGGACCTGCGGCTCTCTCGGAGAAAGCTCGAGGCAAATTGCGACAAAGTTCGATTTCGTTCACTCTGGATGCTGCTACCGCTGCCGCCTCAGGAGAGGCAGGCACGACGAGCTCAGCAGTGTCGAACAATGAGTCCGGTCGGCTCGGTGCGAATGCTGTAGGCTTAGTACTCCTGCCGGGAGGAGAAATGAGGGTGGTGGCAACGGCGGTCCTGGCAGTAGTGTTGCGGATGAGGAGGAAGTCGATGAGCTTGTTTTCAGCTTGACGGAGGATGAGCTATTTGAAGCCGCCCGAACTGTGGGAAGATATGGGTTTGTACCTACGCAGGAGTGGGTGACGAGTTGGCAAAAGGGGTGAGTCTTCCCTTTGGCACCATTGAGTTCTCATCAGAGAGGATTGCTGATCCCTGTTTGTGCATTTGTTGCAGACTTCCGCTGGACACAATTCAGTTGGCGTTGATTGCGCTCAAGCCGAAGGTGGAGGCCTTGTGTGCGAGCGAGACGGTGCTGAATCGGACGGATGCGGACGAGCGTGTACTTGCGTTCCTTCGAGAGCAGACGTTGGCAGGGCTCTTACCACCCGCACCTCCAATTGGTACGTCCTTATGTCCCAGTGTTCACCTTGCACACATGGAATTGCTCACAGATTCCTTGACAATGATCCAAACAGTGACAAGGACATTCCGATGGACCGATCAGTCTCAGGTATGGCTCACGTCGTACCTATGGGGATGCATCTACGCGTTTGCGATCCTACCACACGCGATCTGGCGGGATACGGAGGTTCGACTGTTCCAAGTGCTCGAACCGCCTTCCGCATCCTCGACTGCTTCTGCCCCGGCATCTTCAGCGGCCCCGGCGCGTGGATGAATTGTGACTGGCGGGGAACTGATCATGCTTGAATCTACTATCTATGCACTCTCACTTCTCAAATCGCGACAATGGTATGAAAGACGCGTAACCGATAAATGCAACAACAGTCCTCGATATCTTTTATGTGAAGGGAAAGGTGTGGATACACTGGTATTTGAAGAACAAAAGAAGAGGCAAGAACGACTATTCTTTGGGTTTGGTTTGCGTTGAATGGGCAGGTCGACTTGTAAATCACTTGCTGCCGAGCAAGCTGGACCATCCGCTCTTGGCCTTGGCAGCAGCCTTGTCGGCCTCTGCGCCAACCTTGTCGGCGGCTGCGGAAGCTTGAGCCTTGACGTCCTTGTACGCGCTCTCTGAGTTGCTCTCTACACGAGCGCTGAGGGAGCCGAGCTGGGACTGGATGTCGCGGGTAGCAGTCTTTGCGTCGGCGAGCTGAAAGGTCGTAAATGAAAAGGGCATGAGCAACTGATACTGAAGAGAAATGAGAAGGTGCTGATGAAAGGGGATGTTGTACTCACAGCGTTGTCGAAGGTGGCCTTTCCTTTGTGCTCTAAGGAGTTGGCGTTGCTAGAAACTTTTGCCTGGAGTTTGTGAGCATCGGCCTCCGCGACGTGCTTGGCGGCCTTCACATCACCCTTTCCTTGGTAGAGGTAGTAAGCCGCGCCGGCAGCGAGGACACCACCTCCGATAGCCAAAAGTCGGCGAGAACCTCCTGAAGATGCTGTTGCGGCCATGTTGTAGATGTGTTGGGTGGGTGGGAGATAATTGGATGGGTACTGAGGAAAGTTGGGTAGGTTGTGGTGGTACGAAACAGGGAATGTGCGGAAGGGATTAGCCCTTTTATAGGCTAGAGAGGGTGGGCGAGAACGTTCTTTTCAGCACGACAGCATGCTCATTCCACGCCGTCATCGTCACGCACTGCCTCCAGCCTCTCTCCTCACCTTCTTCCCAAGCGTAATGGCGTACTTATGCCCACGATCTGCGTTGATGTCATGCTGCAGATCATTGACTCTGAGATAACGATAAGATCACAGAATTTTATCGCGCCCTGGTCCGTCCACCGTCCAGATAGACCCGCACGACCTCGACGTCGTTCCTTGCCGACTCTTGAGTCCCTCGTCGTAACCGCTTCCGACATAATCTCCAGTCTCCAGGCCAGTCTCGTTCCTTGCTCTCTCAGAAATCACTCTTGTCGTCGATCTTTGCGAAGACTTCCTAAAGATGGCTTCAGCAGGACGAAGATTTGGAGCATTCTACGCGCGTTCCTTTGAGAAACATCCATATATCACTCTCGCAGCAGGTCAGTCTTTGGCGAGGCTCTCAGCTGTGTTGATCGAAGCTGACTCGATCCTTGCCTACTTCTGTCTTCCTCAGCGAATGGAACGCTCGGAGTCATCGCAGACACACTCGCACAGGGGTTCGAGCGTTTCAATGCATCAGACAAGGTCAGCCTCTCTTCCTCTCCCCATTCTGCTCTGCTCTGCACTCACTGATCAGCCTCTGTAAAAATCAGTAGACCCATTCATCAAAAGCACCAGAAGAGGTTACAAAGTCCGAGGAAGGATGGGACTTCGCCCGCTCAGCACGTTTCCTAACTTTCGGAATCGGAATGGCTCCACTCCTAGCAGAGTGGAACCACTTCATCGAACACCGCTTCCCACTCCGGATATCCTCCTCCGCCGCCACCTCTGCCTCAGCATCAGCATCAGCATCAGCAGTGGGCGCGCGATCGGCCGACGCAGCTCGCACTTTTGCCAAGCTGACGGGATCGGGTGTGGCAGCTGATATGCTGGCTGACAAAGCGAAGTGGGCTGGGGAAAAGGTGGCGACGAGCTCGGTGGGGAGTAAAATTGCTAGTGCTGGGAAGGTCAGCCTGGCTGCGCTGGGTAAGAGGGTGGCCATTGATCAGGGTCTATTGTGAGTATCTCTTCTTGATTCTCTGATTTTTGAAGGGGTTTGTATCCTTGCCTAACTCGCATATGTGCATTTGTCTTCCTGTGATAGCGCACCCTTCGGTCTCGCCATGTTCGTGCTGTCCATGGGTATCATGGAAGGCCGCTCCTTCTCGGGCATCAAGGACAAATTCTCTGATGTGAGCTTCCCTAGTGATTAATCCAGCTTATCCATCACTCATAACTGACGGCCACATTCCTCCTACTGGTCTTCAGATGTATTTCCCTGCCCTCATCGCCAATTGGCAACTTTGGCCAGCTGTCCAGCTCGTCAACTTCCGTTTCGTGCCTCTGCGGTAAGTTCAATTCATCGACCGCAAGAGTGGAACGTAAAGCTGATGGAAACCTCCCTTTCCTAATCCAGATACCGCGTGCCCTTCACTTCTTCCATCGGCATTCTCTGGACGCTGTATTTGTCCCTCTTGAACACCTCCAAAACGTCGTCTCGCAGGGAAGTCGAGCATGTAGCAGCATGATTCCGTCCCTCGTCTCTATGGACTACTCAAGCATCGCATTCAACAATGTATCACTCTCGCACACACAATCCACAAGGTCATCGCATGGTGAATCTGAACATGAAGCGCGAAGTGAAGCATCAGTAGATAAGTAAGAGTGATGCATTAGATCTTAATGTAAGTGGACCGACTTCTGTGACAACGAGGAGCAAAGGGAAAGATCAGGTTGCACATTTCGGAGAGAGACAAAGAAACGCATAGAAAGAAAAGGGTCGAGTGGAACGATATTTACGTCCTAGCCTCATCCAGCTCGTCCTTGAGGTCCGCTACCGACCCATCCATGCTTGTACGCTTGGGCGGCGGCGAGGGCGAGGAGATCTTCTCGGCATGAACAGGATGCTCTTCAGCCGAGCTCAAGCTGGAAACAGAGCTGTCCAAACGGGCAGACGGACGACGACCCTCAATGTTCACAAAACCATGTTTTTCCAACCCGCGAGACCGAGACCGTTCCGGACTCCCATCTGATCCAGGTCCATCCCTTCCTCGATCTTCCTCACTACCCACCACATCGTCCTTCCGCCGTGACACACCAGCAGCTGAAGACCCATCAAGACTCGTGGTGGAAGTCTGCGAGCCCTCCCGTGCGTTCGACTCTTCGCGCTGTTCATGGAGATGAACCACGGACGTTGCGGCGGTAGAGATTGAGGTAGAGCTTGTGGAAGGGTGCATCTGGCTTGATGTTGCCATGGTCAGGGCTGGCGAGGGTGGGCATGAAGAGTTCGGAGCCTCGGGCGAGACTACTGTGCTAAAACTCGTCATTCGACTCGTAGGCATCAAGTGGCTCTGGCTCTGACTCTGATTCGGCGAATGCGAGTGAGATTGTGACTGCGTCGTCCCAATCTCCAACCGCACGACTGGGGCAGGATGAGTAGGCGAGATAGCCGAAGGTGGGGCGGAATCGTACCCGCTCTGCTCATAGCGGAGCTGCGAAGGCTGGTTAGACGTGTACGCTCCTACATGGGAATATTGCACCGACGAAGGTCCGAATTCCGAAGTGGGCGTGTTGACGGCAGTTGACAGTGGGGTGGCGTAGGTACTACTCGACTGGGTATGGTACCCAGACGTTCCGAGATGATGCGGAACGTTGAGATGATGGCCATGGAGGTTCTGCTGGTGATGCTGGGGTGTTATGTGATGGTAGCTGACATCTGGCGTCAGATAGCCGCTTCGGTGACGGGCCTGCCAGGTATCAGGCGTCGAGCAGGGCGTATTAGTAAAGTTCGAGCCCGAATGACTGTATTGCTGCTGAAACTGGAAGCTGCCGACTTGGGCAGCCATATGACCGTGTGAAGAGGCGTAACGATGTTTTTGTTGCTGTTGATGATGTTGCTGTGGCTGGGCATAGTGCATCTCAGCGATAGGCTGCGGCACGGGGAATTGATGGTTGGCATAGGCGGGAGTGGCATGCATGGACTGATCCACGCCATGCGATGAGAACTGGCCCTGTGCATGCCCGAGAGGCGCGACTTGCTGTTCGAAGCTGGAAGAAGCCCGACCGTTTGAAACGTTGTGGTGGTGGGGCTGGAAGGGAGGCATCATTCCGCCAGGCGCACTAGTCATCAGGCTGGGGTTGTGCATCATCGAGGTCGCAGTCGATGGATAGCTGCCCATGCTTGAATATTCCGCCTGTTGTTGAGGATGATGGTGATTGTGCATTTGCTGGTGCTGATGGCCTTGAGCGTAAAGTGATCCCTCGCCGGTATGACCGTACGCATTGCCCATGTTCCTCGCCGGATCGACAGTCTGTTGATTCGGCTTGGCCATCTTGAACCTGGAGTTGTTCACATCGAACGCAGAGATTCCACTTGTAGAGATAGTCAACTTCCGCTTCTTCCCTGCGCCGGGCTCGCTCTGCTTAATCCCATTCGTGGACGTTGTATTGTCGTTCTTGGCGCCTTGACCGGTCGAAGCAGAAGCAGCGGCAGTATCAGACGGCTTCTTCAAAGGGCGATCCTCGTAGATGCACTCGTGACCGCGCGCAACGCACTTCATGCATGGAAATTCGCCATTGCACTTCTGTTTGCCATGTCGACAGCGCTTGCAAGCGCGGAGGGAACGATGCGGGAGACGGTTTGTTTGCATGGGAGCTTTGGACATCATCGCTCGGGGCAGGTTGGACATGTCGAAGGTGGTAGTGCCGAAGGGGACGTTGTTGTAGGAGAAGACCTGTTGGGAAGTTTGCTGCATGATCGTGTGCGAGTGGCCGCTAGCACTTGCATACGCTGTTGAAGCTGTGGCATCTTGTTGATGGTGATGCGGGTCGGAGGACTTGGACTCGCTGTCTTCTTGTGACCAGCTATTGATGTACTCCGCCAAGGCGTTGGCGAGCTTTGGT
The DNA here is from genome assembly GCA_001689995.1 of Tilletia indica. Lineage (NCBI taxonomy): Eukaryota > Fungi > Basidiomycota > Exobasidiomycetes > Tilletiales > Tilletiaceae > Tilletia > Tilletia indica. The sequence goes on along the minus strand of MAPW01000038.1, from coordinate 12,271 downwards.
GAGTTGGCGGCATTGATATCCTGGTGGGTGAGGTAGAAGGACTGGATGTCGGCGGTGGTATGGGAGATAGAGGGAGCTGGAGCAGAGGTAGCGGGAGCGTTCCCCGTATTGACATGAAACATTGCTTCGGAGGAGAGTTGGCGATCCAGTGATGAATCGGAGGTGCGGCAAGGGCTTGGATATATGCAGAAGGGCTGGCGGAAGCGGGAAGGGGAACAGAGAGGCGATGAGGAAAGCGGACGGGACGGAAGGGAAAATTGGGGGCCGACGGGGAGGAAGAGCGGGCCAGCTTATGAACGAAACGATGGATGGCACGCTGAAGACATCTCCAGAGCTGCTGTCGGAGAGCCTTGCCGTGCACTGGAGCACGGAGAGAAAAGAGTTCGGTCGCGGCGCAGGAGAGGGGGTCAACTCTTCCGGCCTTTGGCGAGGTGTACTACAGTAGCTGAGAGAAAGGGGGATGAAGTGAGTGAGCTAGAGAATACACACTTTACGAACAAGTGCTGCGAGCACCCGGGAGCACTTCGGGCGCTCCGGACTGCGAGATGAGGCGATTTGAGCCCAGTGTCTGCGCAACTCTCTTAATGGAGTTGATACGACTCTGAGAGCAGGAGCGGATGTCCGATATGAGATTTTAAGCCACAAAAAGCATGGGAGAACTGTTACCCACACGATATACCACTGAGAAGCCTGACCTCCCATGTAGGGTTATGAGACCACGTGAGCAGGGAGCTCATCTCTGCCCGCGATGCTCCTGCGACAGCTTGCGTAAAATGTAAAATGAGGTAAAAGTCCAGCGCAGGGTGCCTGGCTTTTGCTCTGCTCTCAGATCGTTTCGTAAAATGTCTAATGTATAGAGGTCCAGTGCCACACTGTTCAGAAAGAGAAGGGGTGAATGAATGAGAAAGATCAGGATGAACATTTCGAAGAAGAGAAGCACAGCAACAACCACGCCTCATCGACTCACCATTTCCCCGTTTCGTCTGGGGACATTCGGTTGAGACGGGCACCAGGGCGGTGCTCTTACCATCACATGCCTCATCTGTCGTTGCACGCCGATGCTGGGAGATGTCTTTATGGCACTGATGAGATTCTGGATGTATCCGTCGAGCCAGTCCGATTTGGCAAGGATGATCACAGGAGATAGTGATAAGACGCGCCTTTTGACGTCTGGAAGTGATACAGGATGTCTGTCCGAGCGTGCGCTAGCGGGGGTGATGGAAATGGAGATGAAGCCAAGGGAAGCGAACAAGCGCAAAGGAAACCGATGGGGAAAACGGAAGAAAGTTCATCAGCGCATCAGCGACCAGCACGGGCAGACTGATGAAAGAAGGGGGTGAGCACGGTATCGATTCGGCGCTCGTTCGCTTCATGTCAGAGCCCAGAGCCCAGGGATGGGGAAGAGATGAAAGGAAGGAAATGGAAAAGGTCAGCACGGTCTTCGGGCTTCCCAGTGAGTGAAAATGAGAGATGTCGCTCAGTGTCTCAGCGTCTCAGCCCTCGTTACAGTTCCAAGCTCTCGATCTTTCACCTCCTCGCCCCCGCGGATCGGAACACGGACTCATCGGAGGTGGTCGTGGTGGAGGACAAAGCGCTGTCTATCGAGTGTCCGAGCGGGACATGTCTCTCGGAAGGATGCGGGAACTGCGTTTGTCCTGTCGGAAACTCCCGGCTCCACAACACAGCTCTCCCTCGACCGCGCCTCACGGCGAAGGGAAGGAGGACCTCGACGCCAATCGAGAACCTGGAAGACTTGAGAGAAAGGAATCCTTGAGAAGAAGCGAAAATGAGCTCCGCCGGTCTTCTATCCGATCGTACCCTCGCCTTTTCGACGACTTCATGCTTCCGCATCGACATTAGCGATCCCCCAGATGGTAATCGTTCGCACTTCTATCCAGGAGAGGCGATTCAAGGGACGCTGAGGATCAGCAACAAGTTTCTTCGAAGCGAAGGCGGCGGTCATGCCCAGACGGTTTATCATTCTATCGATGTCAGCGTCAAAGGTGAGAAGGAAGAAGAAGAAGCAATGCCGTGCCTGAACTTTTGGAAATGAGAGCCAATTCGTGTCTAAACTCCTCCTCCTCTTCCGTGTCTCCCTCCTTCCCTATACAGCCGAAGCCAGGCTTAGAAGCTCCGTGTGAGTCCGAGATATGTATGATCTGGATCGCTGGCAGTCCGTAAGGTCAGCGCTGATAATGTTACTTCCCTTCGGGCGCTCAGTCACATGCCCCATGGTAACGTCGTCCCATCGTTCGAGACTATCTGTCTCTGGAGGGTCGGCCAAGTCCAAGTCTGGCCGCGTCCTACTCCAACGCCAGAGGCAGACGAGCTCGGACTCGTTTCCATCCCGTTCACTGTCAGACTACCTTCGACGGTACCTGCCCTGTCCAATTCGCCATCACCATCCGCAAACAAGAGCTCATCATCACAAGCGGCACAAGTTATTCAGATTGCTCCGCTTCCGAGCTGTACCTTACCTCCGGGTCTGCAAATCGTCGTCTCGGTCGTTGCGGAGGCACAGCGGACTTCGACGGTGGTCAAACGTCCACGACGAGACATCGTACAGCTTCCGATCCTTTTGCATAGACAACCTTCGGATAGGCTTCTTCGATGGCTTCCCCCGGCAGATGATCCGAAAAGGTGAGTCTTACTCTTCTTCTGCCTGTGCTGAATTTGTAAACTCACTTTACAATATACCTTTTCTCTTTCAGTCACCTTCTTCGCTTTGATCCACGCTTCTGGACTTCGTCGACAACGATTGTCACCCTCAAACAGACACTTCTAGACCGTCGACGCCTGTGGATCACCCTGACCATCCCAAACGTCTCCCGGACCAATGGATCCGCGGAGTCGGAGCGGATCCCATTCCTCCTCGAGATCCTCTATCAGAGCAAACGTCAGGCCTCCCGAACGTCGAGCAACAACTCCTCGTCGACGAGTTCGCACATGCCCCCTGCGAATATGGTCGACCAGACTGCGTTGCCGACCTTACCGCTGTCCACGTCCAAACGTGAGCTCGAACCTCGACTGTTCATTGGACAACGGGTTCTGTGTAATCTCGAGGAGGGTGGGACGACTTCTGATTTCCGACAGGATGATCTCGAGATCGAATGGGATTCTTCTCATCTAGAACCTAGTGTTCATGTCCCCTCGACGTCAAGCTCAACTTCGAATGCCACTCATCAATCGGGTTTCACACCGAGAGATCGAGTACTTCTTCGACCCGGTGCGAAGTTGAGTGGTCTTGAGCTATTTCAGGGTCACGGATGGACACTACCCGAACGCAAGTCGATCAACGAGATCAAAGCGTATCGACAATCGCTCGAACGGGGTTCTGGATCTGCCTCGGTTGACGACGTCGTGGGATTGGAAGAAGGCGATGAAGAGGACGAAAATGATCCGTCCGAGCGCAATGGCAAAGATCGATCTCTATCCCATCATACCTCATCAGCCCTCTCCACCCTGCGCAAGGCACTCCTCCCTTCGTCCGACCCAGACTCAGTAGGATACTGGATCTCCCGCGCCGCCGTCTCCGGTACGTTCCGCGCCCCCGCCGCTCTACCTTCCTTCGACTTCGCCTTTGGATCCCTCCTGCGTAAAGAAGCCAAAACGAGCGGCTTCGACAGTCCTAGCACGTGCTCGAAGGGCCAGCTCTCGCTCTCGTATGAGGTTGGCGTTACGTGGACCGTACCTGAATCTGCCCAACCGGGCCCGGAGGATCCCCGCTCGGCTCATGGGAAGAAACGGACGATCCTCACGTTCAAGACGTTTGAGCGTGGATTGGTACCTTGGTTTAGTTCCAGTACGGGCTCGTATCCGCTTGGAGATGAGGAGGAGGAAGAGGGGATGAAGGGAAGGTCGGATTTGAATGCTAGGGACGGGGCGTTTCCGCTCACTCGAGCTGATGTGCTTCGGAACGCTAAGGCTAAGTGTAAAGCTGCCAAGCTAGGTCGGAGGGAACCTGATCTCTCCCAGGCGGAATCACAGGCTCTGGAGGAGGAAGCAGAGAATGGACGCGCTGAGGGGGGAGTCTGGAGTGGACGCTCGACGGCAGGCGCGAAAGGGGTTGCCGACGATGAGGGTGACGAGGACGACTACGATGATGATGATGAAGTTGGGATGGGAATGGAGCGGCGACGACAACTTCGGGAGAGGAATGCGCTGCTTTTCAACCTTCCCCCTGGCTATTTTGCTGCTACGTCGGACTTTGAGGACCTTCCCGGCAAGTCTTCGAGCTCATCATCAGCAGCATCGGTACCGCCAGCACAACACAATCATCCCGTAAAGAACTGAGACACTGTGACCGCGTTCCTATGCTACCAGATTCAGAAGGCTTACTTTTGCGAACTCAAGAAGGTCCTCGCCCTCTGCGACGTCCTCCTCAAGTCCTCGACGCACGCGCCCCACTCGGCTCTCGATCCATCAGCACAGAGCGACTCATCCTCTCCCAGAACAAGCGCATCATCTTCATCCTCAACAAGGTCGACCTCGTTCCTCAGGAGAACCTACTCGCATGGCTGAAATACCTCCGCAACGACTTGATCATGGTGATGCTGAGTTGGCGGTGGGGATGACGAAGGAGCCAGGGAGGATGTTTAGATGGGCGTCGGGGCAAATGCTGGTGGGACTGGATTCAAGTCGGTCAGGAGGCAGCAGGTGCAGACTGGGAGAGAGACAGAGATGGCGATGGAGCCTGCTTCTTCGACAGCAAGCAGCAAGGCACCTGTGGCATCAAAGCCGACAAACGACGGCGACGGGGAAGAGTGGTGGACACCTCCTTCGTGCCGCACAACCTCGCGATAACGACCTGTCACCTGAAATAGATCATTTGCCTCAACCAGTCTTTCAGAGGTCCTTTCTGTTCTTCATACGCATGGACTCAGAGGAAATGGAAGAAGAGAGACCTTGAAAGGAACATGGAGAAGAAGTGTGGAAAGGACATCAAGTCGCGGTTATGATTACAGATGCCGGAAGTACAACAAGGCTCCCGGGTGCCCCTGGACACCTGCTCCCCTGTCGAGTCGGGAGGCGGATCATCGCAGGCTCGAGGGGCACCGTCTCAACACACATACAGCCTCCCGTATATGGTGCTTTGTCGAGGTCGATCCCTGCCTGTCAAATGTCAGTTGTCATTAGTGTTACCAAAAGGCTCCCGGGTCCCCCTGCAATCCTGCTCCCCTTGTCGAGTCGGAGGCGGATCATCGCAGGCTCGGGGGCACCGTCTATTGAACACGCATACAGCCCCCAATGTATGAATGCTTTGTCGAAGTCGATCCCTGTACTCACCGATGCGTGACTCACCTTAAACCAAGATCCAAAGTGCCCCTGCAGACCTACTCCCCTTGTCGAGTCGGAGGCGGTTCATCGCAGGCCTGGGGACACCGTGAGAACACCCATACAGCCTCCAATGTATAGGTGCCTTTGTGAGGCCGATCCACCCCCTCGTCCCTCCCCGCCGCCGCCACCACAAGCTTCCCTCCTTCCGTCGGGTCCCTTCCGGTCCCAGCTTCCCTCGTCCTACCCGGTGGTGTCCACAACAGAGGACCCCCAGAGCAACCGGACTGCACTGCAGTGCGCGCCAGCTCACCGCCCAACCGCAACCCATTGGACTCCTCCTCTCAAAGCGATCCCGCACATACTCGACCAGCCCAGGATCAGAACGCCGGAGTTCCAGCCCAGCCCACATGGCGAAGCGGTCCAGACGACTTCGGTCGAGGAGGCTCGAGGGGGGGAGTCGAAGAGGGCAGGCGAGTGCGGAATGGGGTCGAGCGCCGCAGCTTCCTCCTTGATGTTGCTTGGTCGTGTTGGTCTTGTCAATCGGATGGACCTCTCGTGCCTGGATGGACAGGGGGGGGACTGCCCGGTGAACAGGGGGGGACAGGCACGAGGTCGAAAGACGCAACCAACCCAACCAAGCACCACCTCAGATTCGGCCCCGGCGCTCGGACCTGCAAAGGAGCCTCTCGCTTTCCCCTGTGTAGGGGGCTTGAGGTAATCCAATGCCCGATAGAACTCACCAGAAGCAAAAGAGAACTTCGATGGACCAACGTCACCATCAACCTGGGGGGGACAGGCCAACGGATCAGTCGAAACATCTCCATCCCCCTCTGCCTCAGGTTTCATGGTGAGTCCAATCGCCATTCCGACCCACCCGTGACCTCCGCAACTCCCCCACCTCTCACCCCCAAGACGTCCATCATCCTTCCCGACCTCACCTGGGGTCTGGGGGGAACCCCCGCACGCCCCGACCTGAAACTGGTGAGCTGGCCGGACGCCGGAAGTATGTCGCCTGAGCCCGTCGGTGGCTGACCCCGAAGGTCGGAGCCGGCTACCGGTTGATAGAAGTCTTGATGTGGCCCGTTCCGAGAGTCCGAGTTCCACCGGGTCCATCGCAGGACCGTCCTTCCAGAGTTCGGCGAGGGCAGGTCTGCGGCTGCAAAAGCAATCAAGCAAGCAAACGGACTACCGAGACTCTGAACTCACTAACGTCCGAAGCGTACCTGCCATCAGAAGAAAGGGTGTAGTCAACCATGTTCGCGATGAGGAAAGGGGGCAGTGTGGTAGAATCAACTCACCAGGGGATTAGACCTGCAAAAGAACAAATAAACGCATTACCTGACTGACCAGAAAGCAACAAGGGAAGGAGACGGATAACTCACCGAGGAACTGTACCGAAGCCCTGTGGGAAGGAGAAGGGTTAGCATCAGTGAAGGGAGGGCGTGAGGGGGGAAGATCGACCTGAGGGGAAAAAAGAAGGGAAGGGGGGAAGGTTTAGCGTTCGAAGTGCCTGTATATATAACCCTTCAGAAGCAAGGTGCTTTCAAGACGACCTACTCCTGTGGCCTTGTAGAGCTGTAGAGGTTATACTAGCCCTATCGGGCAAGTCAGCCAACGGTCGAACGATGCAAGGTACTCACGTAGACGCAGTCTGTCAAATAGAAACATCCACAGTAGTGTTTGAAGATCAGACATCAGACGTCAGACATCGGACAGTCAATGCACAGCATCATCCTCTACTCACTAAGCCAAAGCTTCCAGAACATGCATATGCTGAGGCCTAGTAACGTCTCCAGGTACAGTCTGCTAAAAGAAAGACATACGAAGTGACGTTTGAAAATCAGAGGGTCAGACATCCAGGCTTTTTCGGACAATGAAATGCGCAGCATTAGCCTCTGCCCTCTACTCACCAAGCTAAATCCTTCTCGTCATGTGTATGCTAAGGCCTGAGGAAACATCTATGGTCAGCTATCGAGAGCTTGGCATAAGCGAAGGAACATCGAGCTCACCTTGAGTTCATCTCCTGCGTTTGAACGTCCGTCGTACGTACAGCCAGTATTCCTGGCTGCTCTCGGGCTCTTGATCCAGCAGGCCAAGGGTAGCATCGAGTCTGAGCTCGGAAGGAAGAAGTGCAGAGCCGTTGATCCTATTCCGGTGTTTTCCTGTTGAAGATGGGTACATCAGACTAGAGAGGGCCTGATTCGGACTTGGGAAGGGGAGGAATAGGTCAAAATAGTTAGGCGGAGTAAGAGCTGTTAGCATCAGAGCCACGAGGACATTGCAAGGAGGAACGAGACTTGTGAGCAGCAGAACGGCACAGAAGGAGCAAAGAGGTCAGCGGTATACGAATGCATGCAAGTCTAGGCTTGACAAGTCATGTTCGTTGGATATGCGAGCGTGGGTGATGGGTCGCGCTCGACAGGTTGGAATGTGAGATGTGAGAGTCCCCTGTCAGATGTCAGAAGGGGGAGGGCGGACAACCGACCTCCAAAGAATCATGCCTCCAACGCATTGACCGCCGACTGCATGGAGAGCTCTTCAGCATGTGAGAGCAGGACTTGAAACCCGGATAGAGAATCCTTTTCCTTGTGTGGTGAGGCTCAGTGTCGTGCTGAAGGAGTGGGAAGGGTTTGGAGAGCGGGGATGATTCGATGCCATCAGAGCAGAGACTGGAGAGGCTCACCACCTCGCCACAGCAACGAGACCCAGACACAATACTCAGGGAGGAGGGAAGCTGTCCTATGGCTTCTATGATTTTTATAGGACTGCCTAGAAGCCTCAGAATGGCCACTCCAGTTGGTGTGCGTGGATCTCGATGGTGATGGTTCGGAGTGGGTGTTGCTTATTTCCTCGAACCCTCCCAGAACCCTTCCGGGAGGATTTGAACACATCCGACAAAATCGCAACACAGCAAGGGAGAACACCATCACCACACAATTTGATGGATATCTGAGCGCCTGGAGGTCGCCCAGAAAAATAAGAGGAGCTCCTTTCCGGTCCTTTCCTGCCGTCTTGTCGCGTTGTATCGACGCTGTGGGAGTTGCGGGCGAGCAAGAGATCGGCCTCGAAGATTTGAAGTCTCCCCATCTGCCACCATCTATCTATCTGCCAACATGACAATCCCTCGTCTCGGAAACGATGCTGCAACAGACGAGGATCGAGAAGATCAAGTCGTACTATGCAAGTTGTATGGCGAAGTTCCCTACGATTGGCCGGTTGGCGGAGGCGAGTGCTGAGGAGGTTATGGCTGCTTGGAGGGGGTTAGGGATGCTATTCGCACGCGACGAGGTCACATACTGCGAAGTATGAAGATTTGCTCCCCTTCGATTCTGCAGGTTAGTTCTTGTCCTCCTCGTTATCTGCTTTCTCCTCGGACTTCAGTTCGTGACTAAACGACTTATTCTGGCATTTCTCGCAGAATTGGAGAAGGAGATAGCGGGCGTCGGGAGGTACACTGCTGGCGCCGCGAGCTCGATAGTATACGGAATCGCTACTCCCCTCCTGGACGGCAATGTCGGCTGCGTCCTCTCCCGACAGATGGGTCTCCACGCGGACGTCAAGAGCAAAGCGGTCTCCGACGTTCTCTGGCGCGCCGCGGAACTTCTCGTCGTCACAGTCAGCAGAGCGCGACTGGATTCGACCGACAAGGATACGCTGTTGATGAGGACGATGAGGGGAAGAGGGTGTTGTTCCGCCCAGCGCTACTCCAGGACGGTGGAATCAGGCCCTCATGGAGCTGGGGAGTACGATCTGCACTCCCTTCCCACGCTGTGCGGAATGTCCGATTCAAAAAGCTGTCGAGCTTATACGGAAGGTCAAGCACCCGTTCAATCTCAAAATAAAGGCAAGACATCAACACCCGGCGCGCCATCGGAGAAGGCGGTACAAGATATCGAAGATATCTGCTCGATATGCGAACCGATACCTACCTTGGACGAAGCGTTGAGCGACTTATCAGGGGACGACCAGAAGGTCACATCAGGAACGAGCAGGAGCACCAAGAAGGCAAAGAAGGAACCAGCCAAGTCAGCAGCAGAGTCAAAGCTGAAGCAGACTACTCTCAGCTTCGGACAATCCAAGGAACCTCCCAACAGGACAGACCAGGCGACAAAGGAGCAAGACGCGGAGATGAGCAAAGTAGTTCAGGCGCACGTGCGGCAGTTCCCTTTCAAAGTAGCAAAGAAGAAGGTTCGGGAGGAGGATACGGTTGTGTGCATCATCGAGGCCAGACCTACTTCAGGTGATGGTGACGACGGCGATGCTAAGGAAGGAAGGAGTGCGAAGCGGAAAGAAGGTGCTTCTGGAGCCACCGTCCATCCGGACTCGCTCTTCTTGATACAACAACGACCTGACAAAGGTGAGTTCCTCCTTCTGCTTCACGACCAGCTTCGATTGGGTCGACTGGCTCTGATCGTTCCTTCTTCCATGCGACTAGGGCTATTGGCAAGCATGTGGGAGATGCCCACACATAGCTACACCGACGACGATCCCGACCGGACCGACCAAGACCGCGTCAAAGCAGCAAGAACTCTCACTCAGTCCATCTCAAGAAAGTCGGTCCACCGGATGGGAGCAAAGGCTCATCGGCATCAGCAATCAAGACGAGCCTAGCAAGCGCAGAGATGCTCGGCTTACACACGCATGTGTTCAGCCATCTCAGATGCACATGCATGCTGTGCATGTGGTGCTTTCGATTCCCGAGTTGGACGACAAGAAGAAGACGGAAGGCTGGGAGGAGGGCCGGAGGGGAAGTGGGTGGCTAGGAAGGCGTTGGAGGAAGATTATTCGATGGGGAACGGGATGAGGACCTGCTGGGCGATGCTTGGTGGATGATGCTGAGCGGGGGTGGGGGTGACGAAGGAGCCAGGGAGGTTGTTGAGATGGGCGGCGGAGCAAGTGCTGGTAGGGCTGGCTGGAGTCAAGTCGGCAAGGATGCAGCAGGTGCAGACTGGGAGAGAGGCAGAGATGGCGATGGAGCCTGCTTCTTCGACAGCAAGCAGCGAGGGACCTGTGGCATCAAAGCCGACGAACGACGAGGCGATGAAGAGTGGACACCTCCTTCTGCGCATCCAACCTCACGATAACGACCTGTCACCTGAAATAGATCCTTGCCTCAACCAGTCTTTCAGAGGTCCTTTCTGCTTCATACGCATGGACTCAGAGGAAATGGAAGAAGAGAGACCTTGAAAGGAACATGGAGAAGAAGTGTGGAAAGGACATCAAGTCGCGGTTATGATTACAGATGCTGGAAGTACAACAAGGCTCCCGGGTGCCCCTGGACACCTGCTCCCCTGTCGAGTCGGGAGGCGGATCATCGCAGGCTCGAGGGGCACCGTCTGAACACACATACAGCCTCCCATGCATGGTGCTTTGTCGAGGTCGATCCCTGACTTGCCGCTGCGGCCGGCCTAAACTAAGGCTCCCGGGTCCCCCTGGACACCTGCTCCCCTGTCGAGTCGGGAGGCGGATCATCGCAGGCTCGAGGGGCACCGTCTCAACACACATACAGCCTCCCGTATATGGTGCTTTGTCGAGGTCGATCCCTGCCTGTCAAATGTCAGTTGTCATTAGTGTTACCAAAAGGCTCCCGGGTCCCCCTGCAATCCTGCTCCCCTTGTCGAGTCGGAGGCGGATCATCGCAGGCTCGGGGGCACCGTCTATTGAACACGCATACAGCCCCCAATGTATGAATGCTTTGTCGAAGTCGATCCCTGTACTCACCGATGCGTGACTCACCTTTACCAAGATCCAAAGTGCCCCTGCAGACCTACTCCCCTTGTCGAGTCGGAGGCGGTTCATCGCAGGCCTGGGGACACCGTGAGAACACCCATACAGCCTCCAATGTATAGGTGCCTTTGTGAGGCCGATCCACCCCCTCGTCCCTCCCCGCCGCCGCCACCACAAGCTTCCCTCCTTCCGTCGGGTCCCTTCCGGTCCCAGCTTCCCTCGTCCTACCCGGTGGTGTCCACAACAGAGGACCCCCAGAGCAACCGGACTCCACTGCAGTGCGCGCCAGCTCACCGCCCAACCGCAACCCATTGGACTCCTCCTCTCAAAGCGATCCCGCACATACTCGACCAGCCCAGGATCAGAACGCCGGAGTTCCAGCCCAGCCCACATGGCGAACGGTCCAGACGACTTCGGTCGAGGAGGCTCGAGGGGGGGAGTCGAAGAGGGCAGGCGAGTGCGGAATGGGGTCGAGCGCCGTGGCTTCCTCCTTGATGTTGCTTGGTTTTGTTGGTCTTGTCAATCGGATGGACCTCTCGTGCCTGGATGGACAGGGGGGACTGCCCGTGACAGGGGGGACAGGCACGAGGTCGAAAGACGCAACCAACCCAACCAAAGCACCCACCTCAGATTCGGCCCCGCGCTCGGACCTGCAAAGGAGCCTCTCGCTTTCCCCTGTGTAGGGGGCTTGAGGTAATCCAATGGCCCGATAGAACTCACCAGAAGCAAAAGAGAACTTCGATGGACCAACGTCACCATCACCTGGGGGGGACAGGCCAACGGATCAGTCGAAAAAATCTCCATCCCCCTCTGCCTCAGGTTTCATGGTGAGTCCAATCGCCATTCCGACCCACCCGTGACCTCCGCAACTCCCCACCTCTCACCCCCAAGACTCCATCATCCTTCCCGACCTCACCTGGGGTCTGGGAACCCCCGCACGCCCCGACCTGAAACTGGTGAGCTGCGCGACGCCGGAAGTATGTCGCCTGAGCCCGTCGGTGGCTGACCCCGAAGGTCGGAGCCGGCTACCGGTGATAGAAGTTTATGTGGCCCGTTCCGAGAGTCCGAGTTCCACCGGGTCCATCGCAGGACCGTCCTTCCAGAGTCTCGGCGAGCAGGTCTGCGGCTGCAAAAAGCAATCAAGCAAGCAAACGGACATACCGAGACTCTGAACTCACTAACGTCCGAAGCGTACCTGCCATCAGAAGAAAGGGTGTAGTCAACCATGTTCGCGATGAGGAAAGGGGCAGTGTGTAGAATCAACTCA